>CM034153.1:649274039-649481539 GCA_019776745.2 Taxus chinensis | reverse complement strand
ATATCATCTTATATTTTCAAGGATAGTATTAGCTATCATATCCTTCAATGAGGCATTGTAGGGGAGGAATGGTAGATCCACTAAACCAGTGGAGCCTAGAAATTGCCATCATCTCTGTATTATTTTTAGTGATGTTGTGCTTGAATCTAATATTTTTTTATCAGGATGATTCCCTAATTTGTAGGTTCATTGGACTTTGGCCCAACCTTCCATTCCTATATGAATGGATAACAAAACATTGGATTCCTCTTCTAGAAGGAAGGTTAGACATCTACCCTTGTGCAATGGGAATTTTTATTTTTGTCTTTACTTCAATAGCCTATAAGGATGCAATAGCTAAAAATTTGTAGGTATATAGATCTCAGTATCTTGTCATAAAACCCTAGTTCCCCTATTTTAATTCACTCATAGAATCATTTTCTCTCAAACTGGTCTGGATTAGAATGTCGCATTTACCACTGCAATTTTTGGACCCTCTTTGTCTTTCTTCCATTGGTAACCCTCTAGGGAATGTTTTAAATGCTGACTCTCACACCAATGATTTTACCCATATAACCTATGCTTGGTACTTCAAAAATCCTACCTACTAACATTTAGCTTAATTTTCAGAACATAACTTGGACCCAAACTCTTGATTATGAAGTTTTACGCTTCAAGTTCAGAAGATGCTTCGCTTCGGGACATATCATTGTAGATTGTCTTTTGGCAAAGCGTAAGAATGAGAGAGCCACTTGGTGGAAAAATTCCCTCCTAAAACATTTTTCTCGTAATGATAAAGTAGAATTTTATTCAAATACAGTTTTGGAGGACTTGGTTGATTCGGTTCCTAAAACTCCACTTAGAGAAATTTCTCCTGAAGGTAAGAAGGAAAACATAAATGTTGATATCCAACCGAATAATTTTTTTATACCAAATTTTAGTGAAGCGACTAAGGAAAATTTTATTCATCTTTTATCTTTAATTAACAATGCATATCATCCGATTGAATCTCTTGAAGTTATTCTTCCTGTTGAGGATGTCTTAAATGACTGGAAAGTGGTGCAAACAAAAAAAAAATCCTACCTCAAGAAAACCACTTCACCTACCTAGTTATTTCGTCTCGCTACTAGGAATTTATTCATTTTTAGTCTCTTATTGTGCTTAAGGATTTATCTAGGATTCTAGGAATTCTTTAAAATTGAGTAGAGTCCCAACAAAAAAACAACCTTTTCCGTTTATCTAAAAAATGTTATAAGCTATCATATCACTATTGTAATAATTTTATGACATTTTCATTTATTTCATCACCAACCCTACCTTTCTGTTGGATTTTAAAATTACAATATGGATCTAAAAGAATAGGAAACAAATATTATATTCTAATTAGGTAAAACCATGAAACCAAAAGTATCCTTAATGATTTTAACACACCATTATCATCATATTATGCTTTTTATTCCCCTCAACAATCTAAGGATGTGAATATACATGTTTAAGTTGTAGAATTGATTTATAACTTATGTTATTCTCATTATTTTTGTTACTACCTAAGCCATGATCCATAATTTCTTAGGATAATAATCTTGAAGACCTTTTCAAACCATTTAAAACAAGATTAGGAATAGAATGGTATCATGTTAAGATACATTTCAAACCTTATGAAATATTATTTCTAGCTTTCATGTACAAACATTTTCTAGGTCTACGTTTTGGTTAATGAGGAAAGACCAAGCCGGAAGTTTTCGAAGCAGACCTAACACATTAATGTTTTTGAAAAATTTCCTCTTAAATTTTATATTTGGATGGAACTTGTAAGATTTTATCTGCTATGGACCTTTTTCAAACATATAAATCAACTTATATGGTGTTTGATTTGTCACAAAATATAAATTTTTTATTCATCCTAGTGGAAGCATTGAAGATGTGATAAGGTTGACCTCTTGAAAAAATTCAAGGTCTTGAAAGATTCAAGTGGATTTTGATTTTTTTATGTTGTAATCGACTTACATAAACAATTATCCTACACTTTCTTTCATTTACAACCCAATGAGCATAACTTTTTGGAATTTTGTTTCAAGGATAAACCCTGTGTAATCCATAACAAATGATCAACTAATAAACATAATGTCTTCTAATTGATAGTAAAAATTAATAAATACTTCATAGAAAATCATCCTAAATTGTTTAACCTCGTTACTATTGCGTGTTAGTAAGACTTTTTTTTTATCTAAGACAAACTGTGTTTAAAAAATTCATGAATAACCCTTATTTTCTTATCCTTACTTGGTAAAGTCAATTTCTCTCTATTGTGATAGTCAAACCATTTCTTTGAATGTTCAGACAACTATTTCTAACCATCTAACCTCGAAGTTCTTCAATAGATTACCTCAGAGTAGTAGTTAATCAACAAGGTGAGATAATATAGCCTAGTAGTAATCAATTGAGTAGTTGATAGTTTCAACATAGGATATTGATAAACACTTTATAGTTGAGAAAGGGGAGTCACATATAGAGGAATGACTAGGATACCAATGTCCTATCATAAAAATGTATGTAGACTCGCAAAGTATTTTTAAAACCTCTATAATAGATCTAATTATCAATAGATTGTCACATTGGATATTGTTTATCATGAAGAAGTTAGTAATAATAATAATATTTTCTCCTAAAAAATTCTGTTAGGAATAATTTGCTATATCTTTTGTTTATACCACTTACACAAAGAAGGATGTGGCACTGCTAACATTTTTAATTTCTCCGAATTCACAACTATTTCTATTACTTCATGTGAAGATATAATACATCATGGATATATAACATGTTTTTGATATTGATAGCCATTACTGTTATATACTTATTATCTATGCTCCTAATCATGGGCATGAAATAATATTTATTTATTTATTCTCCTAATGGATTATTCATGATAACTCTAATATAATTGAGATATCATCGAAATATAGAAGAATTTATCTATTCAATGGTGCATTGGTAAAGATGAAGAGCAATTTTATATATGAAATGTTTAGTTATTTACTATGTCATACTCACTGAGTAACATGTTCTCTAATTTTTGTGTGGGAAAAATATTTGTTAACAACCACTTAGATATTGTAATTTTAATCATAGTCTGCTCACTTTTTGGTTGGAATGGTGGGTTGGCCCGTGAAAAAATCAAATTGCACAGTTAATCGAAATACCTTATAACTATTGGACCATAAGGTTAACTCCTCATTTTCTAAATTTGGAACACGGAGGAAAGTATACCAGATGGTGAAAGCTATACCAAATGATGAAATAACATAGTGACTCGTACATCCCCCTTTCTGAAACAATATGGTAGAAAGTAGGGAAGATTTGATTTCAAATTGTCCGTGCATTGATTAAAGTATACTCAATGGAAACTATAATAAAACTTGAAATGGGATCCTTTTATATATATATAGGAAATAATTATTTATCTCCAACCATTAAATGATCTCAAATCCATTCTCCATTAAAATATATTAATCAAGGTAAGATAGAGATTGAAAATAATTTTTTTAATTAATAATATATAGACAATATAAAAAATAATAGTAAAGTAATCAAAATGGCCCTTGAAATTTTACTTATCTCCTCACTATCTCATGATCCTTCTTCAATTTCTATATATTACTATTTCATGCCCACAAATATTACTTAGATTGATTCTACACACTGTATGAACGCATCTATGTTCTCCCTAACTGTAAATATTTTCCCATAGCTTTAATAAATTTTTGACATGAATCTCCTTTAAGGATATGTTTGCAAAAGTGTTAAGCATGGAAAACAAAGAACTCGGGGTAGAGGATTCCCTTACAAGTCTTATATGGCTTCTCCTAGATTTTTGGCATAAGTATTTCAATTTTATTTTTAGACTAGGAGAAACCAATATTCTGACCAGTTGTAGTTATATTAAATTTCTTAATCTAATTTCTTATAAAATCTTTACTAAAATTTTAATCTTATAATTTTATGAACATGGTAATTGGTATTTACCAAAATTCAATATATTCTATATAATATTATTCTGTTATACGAAGGCGTTGAATGGTCTCATCCCACTTGAAATCATACTCAATTTATTAAACTAGATTTTTACAACACTTATGACCGAATGAAATGTCCTTTGATTTTTATGATACTTGATGTGTTAAAATCTAGATAATTTTGTCTCTTTAACATCGCAACTATGTTATCTAAGTCCATTTATTCTTTTACCATTAATTATTGCAAATTTTATCCTAATGTTCCTTTTTCATCAATTGGTATAGTATTCCCTTTTTTATTAGGTAAATAAGGGAGGATTTCGAAGGTAATATTAGATTTTGTAAACACAACCAAAAGATAAGGAAAGAGAAAACCACATATTACAAATAAATAATCGAAACAAATAAACTTGATCCGCTAACATAAAAAGGCATGAACCTAAAATTGAGAAAATAAAAAAATTATCCTTGAGAAACCAACCAATATTCTCAATATCCTAGGTATGACGCAAACATCATGTTGACAATTTTTGCACTTGTGCAAAAATGGGCAACTCGAAACTTCATTACGATGGATAGCATTGGTGAAGTATACCTAAGCTAGGGGAGATTTCTTTCAGACAATATTGTTACGGTTGAATTAATTAATGATTACATGAAATCTGTAGCTATGTGTGCTGTTACAAAACATAACAGATCACATAGTCTACAATTTCATGCTATCTTCAGCAAAAGAACACAAAGCCCCTAGGATAGTTGTGTTGCCTTGATGAAGACACCGAATTGTAGAATAGATGAAGTGTTAGGTTTTGAAGCAGCAATCAAGACTGCAGATTACAGAAATCAGAGTTCATTACTAGATGTTACAGGTATTCTTTAATGTTCTTTCCTTCATGATTAAGACATTTAATTATATTATTGGGTTGTTTAGTTCATCATACAATCCATATCAAAAAGTAGAAATGCAGAAAGAAATACACAACTCAATTTCACAATTCAATGTTTTATTCATAAGGAATTTCAAATGTTCCCACACAAGCCTTGGGATGTAACTAGAAAGTAAAGTATAACTACTGAAATAAGAGGTACACATGCATGAAAGAGAAAATAAAGGAGTATGAGTGAACCCATCATTACCTTGAGGTTTTTCCTTCGGTTGATGCATCCTCATCTTCAGCTTTGTTCCCTCTTCATCTTCATTGTTGAAAGCACCATACCTGAAAATAGAAAAGAGAAAATCATCAGTTATGAGCTCAGGGTTAATCCATATTCCTATATTGTCCTAATTCGTGCACATGGATCTCTTAATAACAAGAGATATAGATTACTTGAAGATCAAAAAGTATACATGATTTACTCACTCAGAAAGAAATAAAGAGAAGAAAAGAAAAAAACATGGACATAAGAGAGGCCAAAAAGCCTAAATATTTTCTAACTGTTTTCTCAAGTGTGCAGGTACAAGTTGTAGCCAAGAATAAATAAATCATGTCTTACAGTCCTCACTATGGATAAAGATTGCAGAGTTCAATAACTTCTATCCTATGGTACATGAAGCAGATGAGTCATAAGTACATGATGGAATGAAGGAAGAATGCAACTCAAAGTTCAACAGCTATTCTAGAAATAGAAGAAGTTGCATTACAAAATAGAGGAGACACTTGTAGATAAAAGTACATGTTCCAAATTACAACTGAAGAAGAACATTCAGAATTTAAAGGCTGAAGTTAACTAGAGAGAGAAGATTACATCAGAAACAAAAAGAGAAGGGAATTCTGAGGAAATTTTGACAGGGCTTTGCCATGCAAAATGGACATTTACAACTTTCCATCATGTTGTTTTAACTAAAAAAATGCTTTAAAGATGTATGTAAATCAAATAAGGGATACAGGAAAATGAAAAGCATGCCTTAATCAGATAACAATTATCATTTTTCAGTTTCCAACAAAAATCAGTTTCAAAAGGAAAAGTGATACATTAAATGTAGTTTCAACTTTGTAGAAAGTACATCTATTACAGCTGAAACAAAAATAAAAGAAAGAATTCTGGGAAAATTTTGACAGGGCTTCGCCATGTAAAATGGACATTTTAAATTTTCCAGCATACATACTAAAGCTGTAATGAAGATTAAATGTAGTATTTTAAGAAAATAAATGGACTACACTTTCAGTCATCAAATTGAAGTACTTTGGAGCATTCATTTTATTGACAGCTGAATAACATGAACTCTTAAGATAATCCTACAAAGTTCAGCCATTCTAGAAGTACAGTTTTCAAATAAAGCAAATATCAAGTCCATAGAATGCTACAGTATAGCTTCAGAGATAAGATTAAATGCATGATTCACAGTTTTGTAGGTACAGTAAAATATTGCAACACTTCAATAGAATAAGATATATTGGATTCATGGAGTTATAGTTTCTTAAATGAAAGGGAAACTTCTGTACAAAAGATATATCATATTCAGGACTTGAAGGACAATCATGGTTAGATGAGTAAGTTGAAAAGGAAAGTTACAACACACTGAATGAGACCCAGTTTTCAGACAGTCATGATTTAAGAAAGGGTAATCATACAGGTACAGTTTGAATACCAAAAGCATTGTTTCAGTATGTTTAAAACTTAATGGTCAGGTACAAGATTGGAAACATTTTTTTATGGACATACAAGAGGAAGTAAGTGGACATGTTCAGGAGATACAAGTTTCTGATGACTCTGATACACTCATCCAAACAAAAAAGGGCCAAGGTCGAATCGAATCAGGTAGTGCAGAACTTAAGATAGTATGAAGTGGATTTTCAACTTTTTAGAAAATATTATTAGCCTCAAGAGCATAGTTTCAGAGATCAAAAAAAATGAAGGTCTAGGGTCCCATAGAATGAAGAACATGACAAAGAATGCTCTAGGATCATTCTTAGAAGGAACCCAAAGGATCTCAAAAAGGAAACAAAGTGCAAGAAAACATTCATGGCCGAGCCATTCAAAGTCATTCAGCAAGTACAAAGAAGATGGAATACAAAACATAATGCAGAATATCCAGGGTTTCCAGAAAAGGCTCAATGATTGATCGAGAACAAGCTTTGAATCAGAAACACATGCATACCCAGGGCCAATAGTTTTGAAACCCTTGCCATAATATTAAAAAATGAAAATCAGAGCAAAATATGAGCTTTAGCTCTAAATACAGCGGCCAAGGTGCCTTTTACACAACAAAATATGAGTACCAATAATAAAAATTAGAACCCAAATTTGAAGAAATACAGAAACCCTTTCAAATTATGGTGACTCTGTTCAGAGTGAACAAACTAGAAATCAAAGATGGCGGTTTACAATAATAGATCAGAATCTTGGCCAGTCAGAGAATAGAGGTGAGCAAAGTTGATATTCCATGATTTTGGTTTATCATCATTCAATAGAGAAAACAATACAGAAGTACAAAATTTGAATCAGAAAAGAAGCTAATGAAATATTGAATTATTTCAGAAATTTTTTATTCCATTTGGAATCAGTTTCAAGTTGCAGTAACAGAGTGAGAAGGTAAAACTGGCCAGAGACCGAAAACCCATTAATGGGTATCAAGAAATCAGAGAAATAACTCACCGTTTATAATCCCACAGTCGAAACTTTCAAGCAACTTTGAAGCAAGAAATCTATGCCCAGAGAATTTTCAAACTCAGGAGTCAAGCAAGAAAAATCACAGAACCCACAAATATTTTCAAGAGTTTCAGTGATATATCCAAGGAAGAAAATGAAAATAGAAGTGTATGTGTGCAAGAGAAAAATTAGATCACCTATAACCACTCATGGCAGAAAACACCCACAACCATCTTGCTCAGAAAGCTCTGACAGAGTGAATACAACGAAGAATGCAACTCAGCCTTGAATTCCAACAAGGGTTTCGAAAGCCAAATCTACAGATCTCGAGAGAAAAGAGACGGTGTGTACAGAGAAACCTCACATAGCTCCGCAGGAAGCTAGAAAACTATAAAGCCAAGCTCAAATCCTTACTTAGAAAAATGAACCAAATTCGGAAGGAAACAATAATGGTGGAAAAAAGACAACACTAGGAAGAGATATCAAAAACAAAGAAAAACCTTACAAAGCTTGGGATGATCAATATACAGTCAGGAGATCACAGAAACACAAATCCACGAACACCTTTCTTAAAAAAATGATGATACAGATACCATAGAGCAACATGTGATCATTTGTGCAGAAGAACCGAGCTCACAGACTTCAACAATGGCGGCTAAGAAAGAAGACAGAGACCTCCTCTACATTAAAAGTCTGAACTTGAAGCAATGCAACTGGTAAAATCGACCAAAATTTTGTAAGAAAAGCCAACCTAGAACTTAAAATAATCAATAATGGTGGCCATTAAAACCTTGCAAAGAATCCAAGAGCCGATCTCACAAGAAACAATCAAAGAAAATACAGATGCAACCTGAGCTAAGAGAATCGATCTGCTAAAGAATCCAAACTTCATTCAATAGTTACCACTCACAAAGTTTCACAGACTCATAGAGGCCGAAATTTCAGAGTCCCAGAACTCAAAGATCAAAGCAATGGATGTCAATGAAAAATTTTCCAGGGCTTCACTTGCAGACCCAAAAAACCAGAATGGAGTGATCATTGAGGTCGAATGACCTTTACCGCTGAGCTCAAGAGTTGGGTTAAGTTTGAACTCAACCATAGTCAAAGACCAATGACTAGAGATCAGGCCATAAAATATCAATGGCTGAGGATCGAGGTAGTTTTCAAACAAGTCATGGTTAGATGCCATTAATACGCCAAACTCCAGGTCAGAAACCCTAACCAAAGTCAAAGATCAACGACCTGAAGATGTCCAGTACATAGATAAATGATTGGAAACCATCAACAGAGTTCAATGCAAATCACCATGGTCACATCAACAACTACCACATTAAATGCCAGGCCAAAAACCCTAACCGAGGGTTAGAAAAATCAACAGCCACGAATCAAAAGTACAGAGATCAACGACCTGAATCAAGGGACCAATTTTCATGCAAACCACCAGGGTTACAATTAACTCGACCCGAGTTAAAATACCACTGAAAAAGTGCATGGAGGGGTGATTCATCATCACGAGGGGGCCAACCCTTATTATTTCAAAAATTATTTGCATTTGACATACCAACTATAGTCCAAGCTCAAATATTCCAAAAGTGCTCGACCAAATCATATTATGCAATGATCAAACCAAAAGGTTTCCACCTTATTCTATTCAAAATCAAAGACAACCAACTATACAATACAATATTAATCAAATGTGGCAGACTATAGTATGACCATGTGTTATACAAAGGTGGCTGAATGTAATGATGGTTTTTACAAAGTTACCTTGTATATGTGTTTGAAAACCATGGTAATTTTCTAAGTCCACAAGAGTGGCCAAACCATGGTGAGACTATTACTCAAATGCAAAGGTGGTCCCCACTATTGAAGGGGTTGGAGATGATTTACAATGTGCTATCCATGTGACCACTAGAGGACAAGGAATGTCAACATCAGAACTTGAGCTTGGAAGTGGTCCCCATTAAGTGGATATTTGGATGAATTATTTTTGCAAGTATTGCAAATATTGTATTTTTGATTTTTCTCAATACACAGGGAGTATTTTTGCATGCCTTCACAAAAGGACAGATCAGTAAAAGGAAAAAATTGCATGCACTAGGAGGAGACTTGCTCATCAAGCAAGATTTATTATTAGCAAATTATTCACCCATGCTTTTCTTTAAAATAGAACAGTCAACTTCAGTTTGACTGTATGTAATCAAAGGCTATTAATGCCTCTTTGTATTAGTTTGCTTTATTTTAGTCCTTTATTTATTAATAAATAAAGGATAAAAATAGGATGCATGGGTGAGTATAACCCTAGTCTATTTTTAGGAAGGGTGGGTGAATCAATTTTGCTATATATTGTGTGCCTTGGAAAAGCACAAAGGAGGACTTTTTAGATACAGGAGTGCTGAAGCAATTTTTTGCATTTTTTCCCTTTGAATGTGAAGTATTTTCTGCCTTTCCAATTATTTGCAGTCTTGTGTATGTTTCCATTAATCTTGTGAATGTTGAATTCCCTGATTAATCATCTTACCCTATTGCAAGTTCAGTATTTCTGCATGATATTAATGTGTATGTGTAACTTAGCAGTATTGTTGTGATTCTATCCCTCAATACATCAAAGTGTTTACCCTTAATTATCTTCAGAAAACTGTTGGCCTGTGCATCAGAAATTCATTCCATATCAATTGTGCATGTACTCAGTCAAAGACCTCATACAAGTTTGGTGTATCACCTCAGTTTTAATTTCATTTTATAGTCATCTTTTACCCTTAAACCCCAGAAAATTAGTTTAGGATACATCAATAAGGAACCGGCCTTGATACCAGAGACTCACCTCAAAATAGGTATACCCACAGACCTGAGGTGTTTCCATTGTATCTACGAAAAGAGAGAGATAAAATTTGCAAGCTTAAAACACCTACAGCCATCTCTCTACAGGGTGCACTTTCGAGAGATAACAATTTTTGGCATGCCCGGTGGGACAATGAATCAGATCTGCATGCAAGTTACAGATATCTACAGTAGATTTTATAGTAGATAAAAGTTACTTTTGTGATAACAAGCTGCAACAATTTATTCTAAAGATTTAAAGATCTATTTGGTGACTCCATGTAGGGCTGATTTCAGACCAATATTGTAGCATGTTCCATGCCTAAAGTAACTACAAGATCATCGGTAAGAGGAATTCCTTCTGAGTTTATTTCTTTACCTTTGAATTCTGCAAGAAGGAGAAGAGTTGGTAATACTTTACCTTATAATAGGCCTGGTTTTGATAACCCTCCTCCTAATATTCCTTCACCACGTATCAATTTCTCTATTCAGATCCCAATTTTTCAAATGGCTATTCAACCACCTAGGAATTTTGTGACCTTTACTAATGGCAGCCCATTAGTAATCCCAGTTTACCATGACATCCCTAATGCTGCCATGAAAAGTTTTCCATCATTCACTGGTGAAAATCAGGTTACACCTACAGAGCACATTAAAGATGTTGCAGCCTTATGTGTAGTTCATAATATCACTCATGAGGATGTAGCTTTGAGACTTTTAGTTTCATCTCTTAAAGGACAAGCCTTGCAATGGTATAGAAATCTAGAGATTGGATGCATAAGAACTTGGGATGACTTAGGTGATAAATTGCTGAAACAATTTCAAGATAATTCAGATCATTTATCTCTCATAGAACAGATTTCTACCATTAAAAGAGCTCCCAATGAATTTATGTCTAGTTTCAACATCTGTTTTTGCTAGAACTTGGGAAAGAATTCTAGCAAGTGTCAAGCCTTAAGCTGATCATGCTTTTCTTTATTATCTTAGGGCATTAAACAATGATATTTCAACTATGATTCAGTCTATGGGAGGAGAGACTCTCCCAGAATAGCCTATGATATTGCCATCTGAGCTGAAAATAGTCTTATTCAAGCCAAAAAATTAGCACCAAGGCCTTCAATGCCTTTTTGGAAGATTTAGCTCCTATCCCACAGCCTATCACAATTATAGAACCTGTTGTTGTAGCCCCATCAGATGATGTATTTAAATCTTTGCAGACTATGGGGAACAAGCTAACTTCAATCGAGAATAGGCTTGCATTACCTAGTAGACCTTATCAGGCTCCTTATCAGCAAAATCAAATAAACCAGCAAAATAGGCAAGCCTTACCAACATAATCAAAATTATAGGCAGCCTTATCAGCAAAGAAATTTGACCCAAAGGCTCCTAGTTCATCTAACACTTTAGTTCCAGTTAATATGGCTACAAAAGAGTGGTGTCAACCTTGTAATCAACCTCATTCAGCTGCAAGTTGCCCAAATGATTTTCTGAACATAAGTCTTGTTGCACAACCTCAATCTGAGACATTGTTCATGCCTCAAATGGAGGGTGGGCAGCAAGATACTCAGGTTCAGAAGGCACCTGAATAGAACTTAGTCAGTTTTAGTGAGGATGATTTCATTGCAGTTACTACTAGGGCTCAGGAAAAGGCTGCAGAGAGTAAAAAATAGTAGAATAGGCCTGTTCTACCTACTATCACTGATAAAACAACAACTATAAGCCCAAAACCAGCTAACAATGTTGTTGTTCCTAAAAAAATAGGTGTTACAGCTAGTAAAGAATAGCAAAAAACAACTACAACCTAATCCAAGAAGGTTATTTATACCTCAGATATCAAAAGCAGCTGAAGCAGAATCAGTTTTCACCAAAGCCTATGCTAAAACAGTAGAATCTGTCTCTAAAACTGTTGCTTCTTTTAACATTGTTGATGTAATGAAAAAGCATAATGTTAACATCTCAATGTGGGATGCTCTAAGTATTCCAGGACAACAAGATTTACTTTCTCATGAACTAGCTAAGCTGCAGATTTCTTCTAAAACAACAGAAAAGGAAGTCCAGAAAGCAGACATGGTCCTTGGAATAATGGAACAAGACCACATCAAAGAAGTTAAATGGATGGTTCAGAAAGTCTTAAATGCTCATGACATCAAGAAGCCACCACCATTTTATCTATCACTGATTATTGGAGAACATCTTGTTCATAATTGTATGGTGGACAACGGTGCAAGTAGCACAGTTATGCCAAAAGCAATTGCAGAAAAATTGGGTCTGTAGTATGAACCTACAGAAAAGAGTGTCCTACAGTTGGATGGAACTGCAACTAATACAGTTGGTGTCATCAGAAATCTAGAGGTAACATTACATGCTTGCCCAAATGTTTCCATTCTACAAGATATTACTGTTGTAGACTTACCTCCTTACTTTGTTATATGTTTATCAAGAGATTTCACAACAAAGATAGGAGGCTATCTCTCTTCAGATTGGTCTTTCTTATTTTTCACTACTCGTTATGGGACCAAGGTTACTATCAATTCAGAACCATTGGCCAGATTTCACATTGAGCCTCATGCTTCTAATGCAGTAGCTAATTATGCATCCTTAGATCAGTCTGATTTTGATAATACAACTCATATTTCATTATTAGATGGTGTTTCTAACCTATTTATGGATGAAAAGACACATGAAGAACATGCTCATGATCCTTTTAAAGAATTTGAAGAACATATTTTTGGTGTGTATTGCTTGCATGAAGAAAACACACCAATTCCCTTGTTGTGCAAAATAGAAAATGCAACAAAAGGGATTTGGAAACTTCATTTCGATGGAGCTAAAAACAAGAAAGGACAAGGAGTAGGTTTGATGCTCACTTCCCCAACAAATGAAAGGTATTTCTCAGCTTTGAGTCTCCAATTTTCATGCACTTGTAACGTAGCCGAATATGAAGCATTAATTCATGGCTTACTTTGGGCCAGAAAGAGAGGTATTAGCATGCTACAGATCTTTGATGATTCTGAGTTGGTTATCAATCAAGTAAGAAATTTTAATGTTTGTAAGAATCCATTAATGAAGTCTTACAGACATAGAGTTTCAGACTTAATGGAATATTTCGAAGCTATTAACATCCAGTTCATTCCTAGAACAGAAAATAAGCATGCAGATAGACTTGCAGTGATTGGTGCAAGTTTTGAAGTGCTGGAACAGATTGAAAATAACAAAATTCAGCCTCATATAAAGTTGATTGTCAGGCCTTCGATACCTGATAATGATTTGAATTGGCATGTTTTTGGAAGTGATGATCAAATCTGTAGGTTTTTACAGCAAGAAGCTGAATTTTCTACAGTAAATCAAGATAAATTACAACACTTATATAGTGACAATATTGTTCAATTAAAGACAAATAAACTACCTCGAGGTCTGGTCACATTAGAAGCCATCTTCAGCACTGACAATCAGTTAAGGAAGGTCAAGACTAAGATGTCAACAAATGCTGATAATTATGAGGAGATCTTAGTTGATGAAGGTAAAAATTTGATTCTCAGAAAGGTATGTTCTTTAGCTGAAAAACATTCTTTTATTAATATTTGCAAGGAATTTAAAGATGTTTTTTCTTGGAAATACCAAGACCTGAAAGGGTTTGATCCCATTTCAGCACAACATACTATTGAATTACATCCAAATTCCAAGCCAGTTAGGTAAAAACAGAGGCTCTGTAAATCCCAAAATAGAACCTCTAATGAGGAAAGAGTTATCTAAGTTGATCGAATCATGTATTATCTTTCTAGTTAAGCATTCAAGTTGGGTGGCCAATCTTGTTCCAGTTTGGAAAAAAGAATGGAGAAATCAGATTATGTGTGGATTTTAGAGATCTTAATAAAGCTTCATTAAAAGATCACTACCCACTTCCAAATATGGATCAGATTTTGAGAACAGTTTCTGGTTCAGATAGACTATCTCTTCTAGATGGTTATAGTGGATACAATAAGATTTTTGTCTGAGAAGAAGATAGGTACAAAACAACTTTCACCACTAAGTGGGGTACTTATGCTTATAAAAGAATGCCTTTTGGCCTTTCAAATGTTGGTGCAACATTTCAACATGCAATGGACATGGATTTTCACAACTTGTTAAATAAATGCATCCTTGTTTATTTAGATGATGTTACTATATTCTCAAAAAAATATGAAGAACATCTAATACATCTAAGGTAGACTTTTCAGTTATGCAGACAGTTTGGAATATCTTTGAATCCACTAAAGTATATCTTTTCAGTACATCAAGGTAAATTTCTTGGTCATATTGTTTCTAAACAAGGTTTGGAAATTGATCCTTTTAGGATCAAAGCCATATCACAACTATCATTACCTCATCATAAGAAGGCATTACAGAGTTTTCTTGGAAAAATCAACTTTGTTAGAAGATTTGTTCCATATTTTGTAGCATTGGTGAAACCATTGACAACTATTTTAAAGAAAGAGAAAACTTTCTCTTGGACCAGTGAGGGGAGAGAAGGGTTTGAAGCAATTAAGGCAGCCATCTCTCAAGCTCCTACTCTTGCAAATCCAAATTTTGATAAATATTTCACAATCTATGCACTTGTAGGAGTTGAAACAATATCAACCATATTAACTCAAGTTAATGATGAAAATGTTGAGCAACCGATTGCTTTCTTTAGAAAGAGCTTGCACGAGTACCAATAACTCAGAAATGAGTTGAGTACACATTTCTTGAAAAACAAGTACTTTCAGTAGTCAGAAGACTAAATAATTTTAAGTACATGCTTTCAAACAAAAAAATCCATGTTTTTGTTTCTCATCCAAGTGTGAAAGCTTTCTTGTTAAATAAAGAATTGAATGAGAAAAGAGCAGGCTGGATAACGAAGGTCATGGAATATGACGTCGATATTCATGTTGTCGAAGATAGTTCCAGGAAAAGACTTGTGTGAGCACCTAATTACTGATATGGAAAAACAATAAGCTGTAGAACCAAAAGATTCAAAACAACATGTTGAAATTACGTATCAACAATTAGACATCATGGTTCAGCCAGAAAATCAGCAATTTGAACTTTCTCAAGAGGTCCAATCTAATCTCGCCTTGTTTGTTCAAAATATTTCTCTAATTGATCTGCTAGCTTTCTCCTTCATTTGGTTTCAAAATTAGTCCTTTCTCAGTCAAGGATCACATGAGTCCAGATATTGTTTACTGTTTCTCCCATGATTCCATTATGCTAGCTTTCTGCTTCATTTGGTTTCCATGGTCAATTTCCTATGGTCGAGGATCACATTGAGTCTAGTAATTTTTTACCATTTCTCTGCCATGAGAAATATTTTGTAATTTGGGCGTGAATTCCCCCCTTCCTTCTATTTTTCCATAGTCATGTTTTCCCTATCAAATTTTTTTCCAACATCCGTGGAAACATGGTCCTTTCTGATTGGATGCGGCCTGAGGGTCTTTTTGGTGAAATTTGTCACTTTTGTCACATTTGTAAAAAATACCAAATTGGCCCCACGGCCCCGATAGTATCTAATTGGTTATTCAACAAACATGAAGCGGCAGGGAAAAATTCTTACATTGACCCTGAAGATGGACACATCATTATTTTTCAAGACAAAGGTGGAGAGGCGGATTGTCGAAACATTTTGAAGATTTTTTCCTTTTTGTGAGAAGGAGCAAAGTTATAAAATGACCCACAACTCTGTGGGGGATAAGTTGTCAATATTTGAGTCAATTGAAAATTCCAGGGAGGTGGGTTGCCAACTCCTTTCAGTGAAAAGGAGCAAAGTTATTGAATGGTCTGCACAATTTAATGTCACATGTTTTAGAGCATTGAAAAGTCAAAGTCGGGAGGTGGGTCAGATTCCAGAGCCCGCTTCAACTCAATTTCCTTTCCTTTCGGTGAAAAGGAGAAAAGTTATGAAATGGTCTGTCAACTTTACCACTGGGGCCCACATCAAAAGACAAGTGAGAGGTGGGTCTACTAGCCCTTTTGAGATTCAATGGCCCACTTCATAAATCCTTTCCAGACCCTAGGGCATGTGGCACTCATTTGAGTATTCCCTCTCAAATACCTTTGGACTTTGCTAGGGAGACATGTGGAGGTTTCTCCATTTTTTGGCACCTATCATACTGCAGAATAAACAATGGCTGAGGATTCCTTAGACCCTCTTTATACGTGGCACCTTCTACTGGTCAAAGGCTTGCAGGAACTTTTCTTGGGCTGAGACACGTGGTGAGCTTGCACTTGTTTAGGGTCTCTTCATTTTTGGGCACCATATAAAAGAAAAGAAACATGTGGAGGCTTCCACTATCCTCTTTATACTGAGACTTTTCAAAGGCTAAGTACAAAGGTCAAGGAAATTTTCTTAGGCCTAGGGCATGTGGAGAGCCTGTGCTTGCTTGAAGTCTTGCCTCTAAACTTCATCTTTGAAGTTACCTGTAAGACATTTGGAAGAACCTTCCCATACTCTCAATTTTCACAATTACAACTCTTAGGGTTCTGAACACATGGAGGGCTTGCGCTCATTTGGGAACACTTCACCTTTGAAGTTGTGCTAAACAATGGAGGTTTCCACTGGCTCCTCTTTGCACTTGGCTGACTCAGAATTGCAGCAGAGGTATGTGGTATAATCCATGCGAGGACACTCATTTTTTAGAGGAAAAAATGCAGGTATCCATGTGAGGGCACTCATTTCTCAAGGTGTATTCTCAAGGGTGAAAAGGATTTCTTGTCAGATCTAGCCATATGGAGCCACCTGCGAATAATTAAAAAGGGGATTTCCTACACGATAGAGTAAAAGAATGATTCAAAAGGACTATCAAAGAATTATGATACGACATCCCAGTCATGGTTGAGGGTCTGAGAAATAGATCAGTTCACGATTTATCCATCTGGCAACTTTTGGGTGTAAATTTGTTAAATTTGGAACAAACTTGTAAAACAAAGGATTCCACTTCATTTGGGGGGGAAATTTGGAATGAGTGAGTGAGTGAAATTGTATAACAAATGAAACACCTCAAAATTTATAAATTTTTTGGACTTGTAACTTTAAATAAAGGATTCCTCGAATATTCTTCTTGTAAACTCTGCGTGAGTGAAAAGGAGAATACTCTTACAAAGAGGTTAATTTTTCTAAGAAATTTTGAGAGAAACCATTTTTCCCGAGAGACCATCTAAGAGACCATTCATTTTCTTGTGTCTTTAGATTCAATCATGTCAAGGTGGTTGCAAGTGTATAACCATTGAAAGGCTCTAAGATTGTTGAGGAAAATTTTCCCTTGCTGAATCTGATGAACCTTGAATGAATTTGTGTTGATCATGTGCATTATTATGTCTGCTTTCTTTCATAATGATTTCAAATAGTTTTTCTTGTTCCTATTGCAATCTTATGTTAAAATATCTCTGAGTCACACAAGATCTCATCTGTGTGTTAGTATTGTGGAATTTGTAATTTCATTATGAGAAGAGCCTTCATCTGGTAATTTAAAATCAAAATCTTTTCTCTAACTATGTTGATAAAGATTGTTTGTAAGCCTATGAGTGTATCTTAGGCATGAGGAACCATAGATTTCCATTTAATTTATTGTATCTTAATGAGGAACCACATATTTCTAGCATGAGTCTTTAACCTTTGTGTTGAATTCTCGAAGAGTGTGTGAAATCATGCATCTCTTGGCCTCCATTGATACACACCTTCTGGTTGAAGGAATATCTTGGCTATTCTGAAGCATTCTTTCTGTGATTTTCCCAAAATTTGTAAAGGCTCTCAAAGATCTGGTATAATCCACTCTATCTTGCTTAACTTCCCAACAAATAAATTTCTCAAATGTTGAATCCTACATGAACTACCCCTGTTTGTACTGTGTATCAACAAATGAAAAAATTCCAATGCCAAAGTATACAGGGACATTCAGGATTCAATTATTGTCTTTAGTAACCCGAACCTTTTTCCAGGAAACATATCCACTCTCTAGTGTGACAACTCATGAGAGTTAGATTATGCTATATTGATCATATTTCCTCGAGGTTCTCATGAAAATTATGTAAAGAAGGATCTCTCAATTTCATTCACCAACACGGGTTAGAGAACGGGTCCTTTCACCTTGGTTAAAGCCACAACCTAAAGTAGTGAGGGTAGATCAAACCCTCAATGAGGTGGTATCCACTCCTCCAATGCCCAAGTGACAAAGAGTCAGTCGAATCCCATCCCCGGACTACAAAATGACTCATATCATGGATCATTTGTCTCTAAGCATCCTACCAGTTTCATGATGTTGCTCGGCCCTTGTGCGAGAATCAATTTGGATACCAACACAATAGTTAGAGGACTAAAGAATTTTAAGTACTTGCTTTCAAACAACAAAATCCATGTTCTTGTTTCTCATCCTAGTGTGAAAGCTTTCTTGTTAAATAAAGAATTGAATGAGAAAAGAGAAGGTTAGATAATGAAGGTCATGGAATATGACATCGATATTCATGTTGCAAAGACAGTTTGAGGAAAAGGCTTGTGTGAACACCTAATTACTGATATGGAAAAATAGCAAGCTGCAGAACCAGAAGATTCAAAATAGCATGCTGAAATTACATATCAGCAATCAGACATCATGGTTCAGCCAAAAAATCAGCAACCTGAACTTGCTCAAGAGGTCCAAGGAATCAAGATGGATGACTGATTTAGTTAATTATCTATAACATGGCATCTATCTGGAAGGTATGGACAAGAAAAAATGAAGGTATTTCAGATTGCAAGTTGTACCCTATGTTTTCATTAATGGTGTATTATTCAAAAAGGATATAAATGGAATCTTGTTGTGATGTATTGACTATGATAAAATTCAGCAATTATTATCAGAATTCCATGAAGGACCTTCAGGAGGTCATTTTTGAGCACGTACCATAGCCTTAAAGATTATGAAAGTTGGTTACTATTGGCCCAACATATTAAAGGATTGTTTCGAATGGATTATAAAGTGTAAGAAATGTGCTTTCCTTGTTGGAAAAGAATGTTTAGCTTCGTGCCCTTATAGCCTGTTTCAGTTGATCATCCTTTTATGCAGTGGGACCTTGATTTTATTGGCATGATAAACCCACCTTCGTCACAAGGACACAAGTGGATTTTGACTGCTACAGATTACTTTACATGCTGGACTGAAGCAATAGCCTTGAGAGATGCAAATGAAACTTCGATACTATCCTTTTATGAAGGTATAGTTTGTAGATTTGGTGTTCTAGCAACTATCATATCAAATAATGCTTTATCATTTCTTAGTGCAAAGGTAACAGATTGGGTTGTTAACCATGGAATTTATCTAATTTCTTCATCTAATTATTACCCACAAAGGTAATGGGTTAGCTGAAAGTACTAACAAGAATCTTTTAAGGATCATCAAAAGAACACTCAAAGATAACCAAAGAGCTTGGAATCTAATGTTGAATTCAGCACTTTGGGCTAGAGTGATAGAGTGACTCCTAAAAGATCAGTTGGAATTCACCATACAAGATTGGCAATTTACAAGAACGAAAAGAAGCAAGAATTCCTATTTCAGTTGAGTTACCCGCATTAGATTTGTTGCATTAAATGGAGCTGCTTGAAAATGAACCATTACAGGTTCATTATGCAGAATTAATGGAATTACAAGAGCTAAGAGATCAAGCTCATGAGAACATGGAAAAGAATTAGAAAAAGATGAAGAAGACTTTTGATAAGAAATCTGAATTTAGAATCTTCAATGAAGGAGATATTGTGTTAAAGTGGGATGCTGATCATGCAAAACCAGGAAGACACACAAAGTTTGATACAATCTTGAGTGGTCCTTACATGATTTCAGCTTGCAAAGAGCACAATTTTTTTCATCTTTTGAGGTTGAATGGAGAGGAACTTCCCATTCCTGTGAATGGTATGTTTCTCAAACACTGTTATTGAAAATCCTACAGTGTCTGTTTAGAGTAGGATTTCCCTTCAATAAGTGTAGTTCCTACGAATTGTAATGTTTTTTTTTCAATTCAATAAGTGCATTCATGCATGTGATCTGGTTTACTAGATCCTTTCCCAGTTTTAGTTCATTTTGGAAGAGTTGGACCTTCAGAAGGAAGATTTTGGTTACATGCTTTAGACTCCATGCCCAATGGACAAGAGCAAGGCACTGGTTTACAAGCTCATAGGCATCTTTCCCTATAGGATCACTAGAAATGTTGACAATTTTTGCACTTGCAAAAAAATGGCCAACTCAAAACTTCGTTACGATGGATAGACATTGGTGAAGTATACCTAAGCTAGGGGAAATTTTTTCAGATAATATTGTTATTGTTTAATTAATGACGATTACATGAAATCTGTAGCTATGTGTGTTGTTACAAAACATAACAGATCACATAGTCTACAATTTCATGCTATCTTCAACAAAAGAACACAAATCCCTGAAAGGATAGTTGTGTTGCCTTGATGAAGACACCGAATTGTAGAATAGATGAAGTGTTAGGTTTTGGAGCAGCAATCATGACTACAGATTACCCAGATCAGATTTCATTACTGGATGTTAAAGGTATTCTTTAATTCTCTTTCCTTCATGATTAAGACATTCAATTATATTATTGGGTTGTTTAGTTCATCATGCAATCCATATCAGAAAGTCAGAAATGTAGAAGGAAATACACAACTCAATTTCACAATTCAATGTTTTATTCATAAGGAATTTCAAATATTCCCACACAAGCCATGGGATGTAATTGAGAAGTAAAGTACAACTACTGAAATAAGAGGTACATATGCATGAAAGAGAAAATAAAGGAGTATGAGTGAACCCATCATTGCCTTGGAGGTTTCTCCTTCGGTTGATGCATCCTCATCTTCAGCTTTGTTCCCTCTCCATCTTCATTACCAAAAGCACCATACCTGAAAAGAAGAAAAGAGGAAAATAATCAGTTACGAGCTCAGGGTTAATCCATATTCCTATACTGTCCTAATTCGTGCATATGGATCTCTTAATAACAGGAGACATAGATTACTTGAAGATCAAACATTATACATGATTTACTCACTCAGAAAGAAATAAAGACAAAAAAAAGAAAAACCATGGACATAAGAGAGGCCAAAAAGCCTAAATATTTTCTAACTATTTTCTCAAGTGTGCAGGTACAGGTTGCAGCCAAGAAGAAATAAATCATTTCTTGACAGTCCTCACTATAGATAAATATTGCAAAGTTCAATAACTTCTATCCTATGGTACATGAAGACATCTGAGTCATAAACACATGCTGGAATGAAGGAAGAATGCAACTCAAAGTTCAACAGCTATTCTAGAAATAAAAGAAGTTGCATTACAGAACAAAGGAGGGACAGTTGCAGATAAAATTACATGTTTTAGATTGCAACTGAAGAAGAAGAGTCAAAATTTAAAGGTTGAAGTTAAATCAGAGATAATATTACAGCTGAAACATAATGAGAAGGGAATCTATGGAAAATTTTGACAGGGCTTCACCATGTAAAATGGATATTTACAACTTTCCATCATGTTGTTTTAACTAAACACATCCTTTAAAGGCTATATGTAAATCAAATAAGGGACACAAGAAAAAACAATGCATGCTTTAATCAGATAACAATTATCATTTTTCAGTTTCCAACAACAAATTAGTTTCAAAAGGAAAAGTGATACATTTTTTTAGTTTAGACTTTTATAAAGTACATCTATTAAACCTAAAACATAAATAAAAGATGGGAATCTGAGGAAATTTTGACAAGGCTTCGCCATGTAAAATGAACATTTTAAATTTTCCAACATACATACTAAAGCTGTAATGAAGATTAAATGCAGTATTTTAAGAAAAGAAATGGACTATGTTGGTGCTCGTCTTGCTCTCGCACCATTTTGCATTGATTTTCCTCTGATCTTCATGTTGTGAAATGTTTTGTCTCTTGATGCAAATGTTAAGAAGCTCCTACCTCAATTTGAAATGCCTTGAATTATTTGTAGAATCCATTATTGTGCCCCTTTTCGAAGAAGTCTTTGAGTTTGCCGTGTTTTTTTCCTAATTTCTTCAAAATCCACGGGCTCTGCTATTTTTCCTATTTTTCCCTGAACATGGAAGCTCGAGAATGATCAATTTATATTTGTATTCATTTGAAAATCCAAATCCATGGTCAAAAGATGCTTAGAACCATGATTCACTTGGTTTCTTTTCAAAAGTTTTCATCCTTAGCAAAAAATTGGATTTTGGGCATGAATGGTGAATTTATGTGTTTTTGACGATCTAGTGGGTGTCTTTTTCCTGTCAAAATTTTTCCTTAGCATTCATCAGCCACGTGGCTTCTTTTGGTTGGTTAGGGAATGACGGGAAAATTTTTTCACTTGTCACTTTTTACTTTTTTGGCTTAAGGGAAAATTTTGTCCCGTAGCTCTACTCATTTTTATTGGTTCTTTTGGTACTTATGTGGCTTCTTCTAATTGGATCAGGCATGGCAGGTTTATTTTTTGAACTCATTCTTTTTGGCTACTTTGACAAAAAAAATTAACCCGCCCTGGGGCCCTGTCAGGGTTTTATTAAAGCAATATTTAAGCGGCAAGGAAAAAGTCTTACTTTGACCCCACAGAAGGATGCATGGAAAATTTAAAAGCGGAGATGCGGGCCTTCGGAGGCAAGTGGCATATTTTTCCCTTTTGGCAAGATGGAGTAAATACTCTAAAATGGAAGTGTGCCCCCACCAAATCCTATTTAAGCCTTATAAGGTTCTTGAAGTTGCGCCATAAAGACACGTGATGGTTTGAAAAGTCAAGAGGTGAGGAGGCGAGCCATCATGGGAAACTTGGATCTTTTTCCCTTTGTTATTTAAAATACTAAAATCATCAAAAATGACCTGCAAGCTTGATAGAGAACAATCAACATTTTGCTCCAGTAAACGATGGACGTACGAACTTTTGGGGGAAATTTGGAAAATTATCATTTTGAGGAAAAAGGAGTTAAAAGTGAAAAAGGAAGCGTGGTTCTGCTGGGACCCACATTAGAAACTAGAAGCGGAAGGGTGAAGCTGTGGGGAAAAATTGGAAAAAATTCTGTTTTCTAAAAAAAAGGTGAAATAGTAGAATTTAGCCACAGTTCCTTTGGGACCCACATTGGGACACATGTCAAGCCCATTTTTCAAAGGCGGAGGGGTGGAGAAAATTGAGAAATTTTGCAATTTTTTTCAAAAGGTGTAAAAGGTAAAAAGGAACCTCCAGGCTCATCTTAGCTTGTATCTCCCACGAGGATGGTCCAAATTCAAAAGAAAGATCAATGGTAGCTGTGCGTCTATATTTGATTTTATACCATTTCTACTCCAAATCTCCTGGGGATGTGAAATTTTATAGTTTTTTATCATTTCTTGGAGTCTCCTACACATAAAATGAAGAGGAGAATTAATTTGCTATCTTGGTTAGGTGGGAAAAATCTGAAGACGTTATTTTCCATCAAGACGTGGTCTGAGCATTGGCTTCAGTCTGATTTTCAGTTTTTATTTCCTTGGCACGCAAAGAACAAGATTTGAAAGATTGGAGGAGGAAGTAGTTGGAATGCACGATGAAGAACGACCTACCAGGTGAAGAATTAAATGCTAGAAATATTTGAAGAGATTTTCCCTCTCCACACCTGACAAATTTTTCACAAATATGATTATGGGAGTCTCAACACGCAATGGTGCTTTAAGTGTCTCTGATTTTGGGTGGAAAACTTTGTTATAAATGAAGTATTATAAATTGCATGAATTTTTCGTGTAAAGCATTGGAGGGTTAGAGGCTGGAATTGATTTTTCTAAGAGAAAAGCTTGATAGAACCTGTCCTTCTGAGAAATAATCTAAAGAAACATGTTTATCTCCTTTGTGTTAAATTTGATCATGTCAAGGTGGTTGCAAGTGTACAGTCATTGACAAGCTCTGAGATTGTTCTAGAAAATTTCCCATGCTGATAAATTTATTCAAACTTGAGTTAATCTGCATTATTTTGGGAAAATATTGTGTTTGCTTTATTCCTGAATGTCTGCAAGTAGTCTTCTTGTTCTCGTTGCAATCTTACATTGAAATCTTTGTGAATCAAAAAATATCTTATCCTTGTGATAGTTTGGTGGTACTTGAAATTTCATTTATCAGAAGAGATTTCATTTGATAGTGAAATAAACAAATTTAAAATCACTATGACTCCTAGCATGACTATAAGATTGTTTGTCAGCCTTTGAGGGTATTGTAGGCGTGATGAAACAAAGGTTGATAATGTTTAGTTAATTTTTCCAATTTGATCCTTCATTTTGGATTCTTGAAGTTTGTGTGAAAAGTGCTGATCTGGGCCTCTATTGAAGCATATATTCTAGTTAAAGGAACATCCTAGCTATCCTGAAGCATTATGTTGTTCAAGCTCTCCATTTTTGTAAAATTTCTCAAGAATCTGGTGAATAAAGTTCACTACTTCCTCACCTCCCACCAAAACTTCATTTAAAAACAACTAATCATACCCATACTACCCCTATTTGTCATGTGTGTATATAAATGCATAATTTTTACTACCAAAGAATATAGAAACAATCAGGTTTTCATTATCTTTAGTGGCCTGAACCTTGCTTAGAAAATATCTCCATTATCTAGAGTGACAACTTGTGAGAGTTAGGTTTTGTTGCATTGATCATATTTTCTTCAAGGTATTCTTAATAATTTCACAAGGGAGGATATATCCATCTCCTCCAAAAATAGCAGGCTACAAAAGGGTCCTCTCACCCCGGTTGAAAGGCACAACCATAAAGTAGCGAGGATAGGTCAAATCCTCTTGAGGGTGTTACCCATTTCTCCACATCTGAGTGACAAAGAGCAAGTTGCATTTCATCCCCGGCTAAAAAATGACACACTACATGCTTTGCTTTTCTCTAAGCTTCTTGCCAAACCTGTGATGCTGCTCAGCTTCTGAGGGAGAATCAATTTGGGTACAAACAGACTACACTTTCAGTCATCAAATTGAAGTACTTTGGAGTAATCATTTTGTTGACAACTGAATAACATGAACTCTTAAGATAATCCTACAAATTTCAACAATTCTACAAGTACAGTTTTCAAATAAAGCAAATATCAAGTCCATAGAATGCTACAATATAGCTTCAAAGTTAAGATTAAATACATGATTCACAATTTTATAGGTACAGTAAAATATTGCAACATTTCAATAGAATAAGATATATTGGATTCATGGAGTTATAGTTTCTTAAATGAAAGGGAAACTTCTGTACAAAAGATATATCATACTCAGGACTTGAAGGACAATCATGGTTAGATGAGTAAGTTGAAAAGGAAACTTACACCACACTGAATGACACCCATTTTTCAGAAAGTCATGCTTTAACAAAGGGTAATAATACAGGTACAGTTTGAATACCAAAAGCATTGTTTCAGTATGTTTAAAATTTAATGGTTAGGTAAAAGATTGGAAACATTTTGTTATGGACATACAAAGGAAGTAAGTGGACATGTTCAGGAGATAGAAGTTTCTGATCACTCTGATACACTCATCCAAACAACAAAGGGCCAAGGTCAAATCAAATTAGGTAGTGCAGAACTTAAGATAGTGTGGAGTTGATTTTGAACTTTTTAGAAAATATTATTAGCCTCAAGAGGAGAGTTTTAGAGATAAAAACAATGAGGTTCTAGGGTCCCATAGAATGAAGAACAGGAGGAAGAATGCTCTGGGATCATTCTTAAAAGGAACCCAAAGGAGCATAAAAAGGAAATAGAGTGCAAGAAAATGTTCATGGCCTAGTTAGTCAAAGTCATTCAGCAAGTACAAAGAATATGAAATACAAAACATAATGCAGAATATCCAGGGTTTCCAGAAAATTCTCAACGATTGATCGAGTACAAACTCTAAATCAGAAACACCTTCATATGCAAGCTAATGAAATATTAAATTATTTCAAAAATTCATTATTCCATTTAGAATCAGTTTCAAGTTACAGTAACAGAGTGAGAAGAGTATAGCTCCTATCCAGAGACTGAAAACCCCATTAATGGGTATTAAGTAATCAGAGTAACAGACAAGAACTCACCGCTTATAATCAAACAGTCAAAACTTTCGAGCAACTGAATGATGAAGCAAGAAATCCATATGACCATGAGAAGTTTCAAACTCAGGAGTCAAGCAAAATCAACGTGTGCAAGAGAAATATTATCTCACCTATAACCACTCATGGTGGTAAACACCCATAACCATCTTTCTCAGAAAGCTCTGACAAAGTGAATACAATGAAGAATGAAACTTAGCCTTGAGTTCCAACCAGGATTTCGAAATCCAAATCTATAGAGGTCGAGAGAAAAGATACGGTGTATATAGAGAAACCTTGCATAGCTCCGCAAGAATCCATAAAACTATAAAGCCAAGCTCAAATCTTACTCAAAAAAATGAACCAAACTTGGCATGAAACAATAATGATGGACAATATAGACAACACCAGGCAGAGATATCAAAAACAAAAAAAAACTTTCAAAGCTCAAGATGATCAATATACAGTCAGGAAATCACAAAAACACAAATCCATGAACACCTTTCTTAAAAAAATGATGATACAGATACCATAGAGCAACAAGTGATCATTTGTGTAGAAGAACCGAGCTCATAGAATTCAATGATGGTGGCTAAGAAAGAAGAAAAATACCTCCTCTGTATTAAAATCTGAACTTGAAGCAATGAAACTAGTAAAATCAATCAAAATTTTGCAAGAAAAGCCAACCTAGAACTCAAAATAATCAATAATGGTGGCCATTAAAACCTTGCAAAGAGTCCAAGATCTGATCTCGACAAGAAACAATCAAAGAAAATACATATGCAACCGAGTTGAGAGAATCAATCTGCTAAAGAGGTAGAAATTTATAGTTCCAGTCACAAATCTTCACAGACTCATAAAGGCTGAGTTTTCAAAGTCCCAAAACTCAAAGATAAAAGCAATGGCATAAATGAAAAATTTGTTAGGGCTTCGCTTGTAGACCCAAAAAACTAGAATGGATTGATCATTGAGGTCGAATGACCTTTATTGCCAAACTCAAGAGTTGGGTTAAGTTTGAACTCAACCACAATCAAAGACAAATGACCAAAGATCAGCCCGTGAAAATATTGATGGATGAGGATCGAGGTAGTTTTCAACACAAGTCACCATGGTTAGATGCCATTACTACGCCAAACCCCATGTTAGAAATCCTAACCACGAGTCAAAGATTGATGGCCTTAAGATGTCCATTACAAAGATCAATGATTGGAAACTGATCAACAGAGTTCAACATAAATCACCATGGTCAATTTAAAACTACCATGTTAAATTCTAGGCTATAAACCCTAACCGAGGATTAGAAAAATCAACACCCACGAATCAAAAGTACTGAGATCAACGACCTGAATCAAGGGACCAATTTTCATGCAAAAAACTAGGGTTATAGTTAACTCGACCCAAGTTAAAATACCATCGAAAAAGTGCATGGAGGAGCGAGTCATCGTCATGAGGGGGCCAACCCTTATTATTTAAAAAAATATTTGCATTTGACATACCAACTATAGTCCAAGCTCGAATATTCTAAAAGTTCCAACCAAATCATATTATGCAATGATCGAACCAAAAGGTGTCCACATTATTCTATTCACAATACAAATCCGACCAACTATACAATACAATATTAATCAAAGGTGGTGGACTATAGTTACTGACCATGTGTTATACAAAGGTGGCCGAACATAGGGTAATGGTTTTTGCAAAGTTACCTTCCCACACGTGTTTGAGAAATCATGGTGATTTGCTAAGTCCACAAGAGTGGCCAAACCATGGTGAGACTATTACTAAACTGCAAAGGTGTTCCCCACTATTGAAGGGATTGGAGATGATTTACAATGTTCTATTCATGTGACCATTAGAGGACAAGGAATGTCAACATCAGAACTTGAGCTTGGAAGTGGTCCTCATTAAGTGGATATTTGGATGAATTTTTTTTGCAAGTATTGCAAATATTGTATTTTTTATTTTTCTCAATACACAGGAGTATTTTTACATGCCTCCACAAAAGGAAAAATCACCAAAGGGATAGAAATTCATGCACTAGGAGAAGAATTTCTCATCAAGAAAGATTTATTATTTAGCAAATTATTTACCCATGTTTTTCTTAAAAATAGAACAGTTAACTTTAGTTTGATTATATGTAATCAAAGGCTATTAATGCCTCCTTGTACTAGTTTTCTTTATTTATTATTAAATGAAGGATAAAAATAATATGCATGGGCGAGTACAACCTCCTTCTATTTTTAGGAAGGGTGGGTGAATCAATTTTGCTATATATTGTTTTCCTTGGCAAAGCACAAAAGGAGGAATTTTTTGATACAGGAGTACTGAAGCAATTTTCTTCCCAGTTTTTCCCTATGAATGTGAATTATTTTCTTCCTTTCCAATTATTTGTAGTCTTTTGTATGTTTCCATTAATATTGTGAATGTTGAATTCCCTGATTAATCATCTTACCCTATTGTAAGTTCAATATTTTTGCATGATATTAATGTGTATGTGTAACTTACCGGTATTGTTGTGATTCTATCCCTCAATACATCAAAGTGTTTACCCTTAATTATCTTCATAAAAGTATTGGCCTATGCATAAAAAATTCATTCCATATCAATTGTGCATATACTCAGTCAAAGACCTCATACAAGTTTGGTGTATCACCTCAGTTTTAATTTCATTTTATAGTCATCTTTTACCCTTAAACCCCAAAAAATTAGTTTAGGATACATCAATAAGGAACTAGCCTTGATATCAGAGACTCACCTCAAAATAGGTATACCCACAGACTTGAGGTGTTGCCATTGTATCTACAAAAGAGAGAAATAAAATGTGTAAGATTAGAACGCCTGAAGCCATCTCTCTACAGGGTGCACTTTCAAGAAATAACAAATCTATCACTCATCTCTAACAACATATCTAAAACACTCTAAATTCATTTATAGCAGTGATTCCTCCACCACAACTTAGTGCAAGCTTTTCAACTTAACCACTAATGTTAGCCACATGTTTGTGAGTGTAGAGTCAAAATAGTGTTATTTTCCACTCTCTTCTTCTTTCCAAACACCACCCATGTGTGTTCTTGTAGTTGAATAAGATTAACTATTTCCCCCCATGTGTGAAGTGACAAATAATCTACACTAATTATCTCATCATGTATCATATCCTTTTCAACCATCTCTATCTGTGGGGATTATTTTACTATAGTTCCCATTACTATAGTTGATTTTTGGTAATTTTTGTGCCCGTATGAATAAGCATGCAAACTTAATAAAAATACCAGGTTCTAGTAATTTTCTAAAATTAATAAATTCCTCCACCTAAAGTAGATTTAGTCAAAGTTAGTTAGAGTTTGCTTGACAACTTGAGTTGGGAGTTGTTTTCCTCTTTATGAAGCATTGTAATTCATGATTGAATAACAAAGAAGAAGATTTATTTTCTTTGAGGTCAAGATATTTACAGTGTATTGATTTTGTGTTAAATTTGGCTACATTATCTTGTATCAAAATGAGGTTTGAGTCTTGGTGAAGGAAAAATAATTGCAAGAAGAAGAAGAGGAAGAGTGTGTGGAATTTTCTAGATTAATAGAAACATACAAGATCTACAGAGGAAAGTTACTGTACTTGTTGCAACTATAGCCCATAGAGGAAATCAAGGTGGAGATGACACAAATGAAGATGAATTTTGTGAAGAGGAGGAACCACAAGGGACCACCCTGAGATTTTGAAAAAAATATGCTTCGAGCATTAGAAGGAAATGATGATGGTACAAGAGTTGATGTTTCAGAATATGGAGGTAGCCTAAAACCAAAGGAGTTGAATCGCATAGGAAATTTTTTGAGTGGAAGGCTATGTCAGAGGAAAATAAGGTAAAATTTGTGTACACAAAATTAAAAGGTCATGGTATGTTACGGTGGGATCATCTACAAAAGGAGTGGTTAAGAAAGGGGAAAGAAAGGATTATGACCTAGAGTAAGAAGGAGAAGATGCTTAAAGACAAATTTCACTCAGTGGATTATGCATAATCCCTTTTTAGGAGGTTTCATAAACTTAGAAAGAACTTAAAAACCATGAAATAATACGCAGATGAGTTTTACACGTTGTCCATTCATGTAGATCATGAAGAAACTGAGGAAAAAAATGGCTGCAAGGTATTTAAATGGATTAAAATTTTCTATTCAAGATGAGCTAGGTATGCGCATGATCAAGAGCATGGAGGATTCCTATCAACTAGTTTTAAATGCTGAAGAAGAATATTTCCTAGGATGAATAGGGGGGCCTCATCCTCCTTTCGGGGACGAGTTGGTTTCAGCCATGTTAGAAGAGAACAATCTCGTGGATTGGAAAAGAAAGAAGATATAAGATAATATCTACAAAATTAGCAAAGAGGTAGAGGATTTCCTAGGGGCAGAGAATATGCTAGCGGAAGAGGATGAGAGGCTCCACAAAGACCATTTTTGTGCTACAGGTGTGGTGAAGAGGGTCATAGAGCATTTGAATTGCCACATTATTATATGCATGACAAGAGGAAAGGATATCCTCCAAGAGTAAAATTTTTTGAAGCCTAAAAATAAGAAGATGATTAGGAACTAGAAATTCCACCAGATGTGGGAGAAAATATGATGATCAAAAGGAAGATGATTGCTCTAAGAAAGGATATCAAGAGGGATGCATGGCTACGTAAAAATAATTTTATAACAATATGCACTCAAGGAGGAAATGTATGTAATGTTATTATTGATGGTGGTACTTGTGAGAACATTTTTTCAAATGAGATGGTTGAGAAACTAGGCCTGCATTGTGAGAAAAATCCTGATCGTTGCCATATTGCATGGTTTAAGAAGGGTAATGAAGTTACTGTTGATAAGAGATGTTTAATAAAATTTTCTATTGGGAAAATTTATAAGGATGTAATTTTGTGTGATGTTATTCCTATGGATGCATGTCATATGTTTCTAGGCATACCATGGAAATTTGATAGAAAATTTATTCTTGATGGGGGAGGAATAGTTATACATTTTTTAAGTAGGGAACAAAAATGGTTTCACTACTATTGACCAAAATAAGCTCACACTTATTTTCGGTCAACTGACACCATTTTCCCCATTTGCGCTTTAATCTAAATTTTTACATATTTTAAGCACTTAAGGTCCCCGCAAATCATTTCCATCAAATATAAAATTTCTTCCCCTTTCCAGAGATATAAAGAAGTCATCCTAACTCTTCATATTTTTCAAGTTACAGGGCAGTGGGCCTGGGAAGGATTTTTTTCCCAAAAGCAGGCCCGCAGACCTACGAAAGATTTTTTGCCCATGGAAATTGTGGACTCGTGAAGCGGCAGGATATATTTTTCCATTTTTTACAATTTTTGCAAAAGGCACAAGTATAATTGCAGGGCCCAAGGGTACGAGAATGACTTCTTTTGCTATGTGGAAAATGCGAGCCGACGGGCCCAGGGATGACTTTTCGCCAAGTGGGTCCATGGGGCCGCAGAGGAAATTTTACCTGAGTATAAATGAGGGCCTATGGCTTTGTGGGGAACTTTCAAACTTTTAAACTTATTACAAAATGGAACAGTTTTAAAGTGTGTTCCCGCAAGCCCACGGGGTCTCATCAGTAGTTGAAAAGTCAAAATGGGGGCAGAGCTAGCGGAAGTTGCCATGTGTCGACTCGATGCAACTTAAAAGATCAACTCCAAAGGTGATACCTAAAAAATCACAGACTTTCCATGTGGTTAGAGTTAAAAAGGGGATAGAACGGGCCTAAATCAGATAAGGAAAGGAGGACCAACGAAAGCTTCTATGCGTCAGCTCGGCGCATCTTTAAAGGTAAATCCAAAAGTGGGTCTCCCAGAAAAGCACCAACTCTCCATGTGTCTAGGGTCCAAAAGAATTCAAACGGATCGAGGCCAAAATAATTTAAGTATAGAGAACCAGTAGATGACGCCATGTGTCACATCAGCAAAAATTCAAAGGTGCAACTCAAAGTAGAGACTCAAGCAAGTGCTGGCCCTCCACGTGTCCAGAGCCTGAAAAGGTAGAAGTGGTCATTGAAAAGTATTAATAGAGGCAAGCCAATGGAAGGAGCCATGTGTCAGCACAATGTAATTTCAAAATTAAAATTCATAGTGGGTTCCCAAATGTGCGCTGAGCCTCCTCATGTCCAGGGTCAGTCTTATGGCCTCGCCAAGAAAAAGGGACTTAGCTATAACACAAATAAATAGGGTAGAGCAGCGGAAGCTTCCACATGTCTGATTAGTGTAATTTCAAAGCCATGGTCTAAAATGTAATTCCCAAATGAGCGCCAACCTACCACTTGGTCAGAGTCCAAAAAGGAAAGGTCAGCCGTTGAAAATTCCAAAAGCCAGTGGAGGCCTCCACATGTCTTATCTGTGCAAATTCAAAAGTAAAATTAGGGGGCAATTTCCGAAGAAGCGTGAACCCTCCATGTGTCTCGAGTTAGACACATTGTCTCTACCAATGGGAAGAACTCAGGTAGAATACAGAGGAAATTAAGGAGCCCGCAAAAGCCACCACATTTCAGTCAGGTGTAATTTCAAGAGTGAAAGGAAGAGGTTGAATCTTCACGATGTGCATTGCTGCCATGTGGACCCTATATGAATAGATTCTTTTAAATATTGTACACATGCAAACTTGATCTTCAGATAGCCATATATTTCAATTAAAAAGTTGGATTTGAGCGAGAGAGGACTTTTTGGAAATATCTCAATGTTGGCATCTCACCTTCCTCCATTAATGTTTCGGCCCACTTTTTTCAGGGACTGTTAGGTCTCCCACCTACCGCCATGATGAATAATGGGCCTCTTTCTTGTCCACTAAGGGAAAATGATGGGGGCATGGGTGTTGCAACAAGACTCTTCATTGTGGAAGATGGATTTCAATGTTTTCTGGAGTGGTTGGAGTAGGCAAAATTCAATGCATTATAGGGGTGATTAGAACAAAGTTAGATCTTCCCTCTCTCTTTCTCTCTCATTCTTCTATATAGTATACAGGAGGGGCATTTTCTAAAAAGTTGGTCATTGTTTCTCTTCTGCCACCCTCTCTCTTTCTTCCTTGGGGTAGAATGTGGAGTTTAAGCCTCCTCTCATGGTTCTGTAATGGCATTTTATTTCCCCTTGCCCACTGATGATGTACTGTGTAATGTTTGGAGCAATAAAATCTACTTAATGATGCATTTGTCCATCCTTACTTATTTCATTGTCTCTTCTTTCCTTTCGTCATTGCAGGGTATATTGTGCATACTCTAATGTTTATTGTAGGTTCTTGGAGCTATGTTTAATGGGTTTTGAAGTTGTGTTCCGTGGTGAACTTCATCTCTGGTCCGTGGGGCATCTTATCCACCCTCTCCTCTCCTCAAATCTCTCCATTTAAGGAATTTGGATTAGTGATCAGCCACTTCCTTTTCTGGTGTATCACCGCTTAGTGTAGGCTCTCTTTCACTCTCTCTCTCTCTCCTTGTCTTCTTTGAATGGTTAGACAAGGACAGATTAGTTTTTTTCTACCCTAGACTAGCTTGTGGCAGGTAGTTTAGGAAGTAGGAACCAACCTTCTCTTGAGGTCCATCTCAAGTCCACAAGTCCCACATCTTGAGAGATGGTCTAATGTTGTGCAATCACATTGAATGCCCCATTTCAGACTCAGGACATCCAAGGGTGTTGTGATTTTGTACTAACAGTTTTGGCACACTCGGTGGGATAGGTTTGAAGCACCTTACCACTTCATCTTAGGAGGTTGGTATGTTTACTATTAAGATTCAACCTTTTGAGGCACATGCAAAGCATATATGGTGAATCCATCTAGTCAACTACCCATTCTATGAGTTTCAAACCTTTTTCATCCATTTCCATCCATTCTCTTTCCATATCTTTCATTTCTGTCCATTCCATGAAGTTCTGTAACCATGAATTCATTTCCATCTTGGAACTCAAATTTGCAGCAACAACACTGCAGTTTGCCTCCAATGCATTTCTCAACTCCTCCAGATCAGCATTATGATCAGACCCAAAATCATCATGCTTACCCATATGAATAGTGTCAGAGCCAGTTTGGATATGGAGCTTATCAGTAACAAGTGTATGCATACAGTGACAATAGCCAAACTGAGAATGTTGGTTCGCTAGAGAAGATTCAAAGAATAGAGGCTAGCATGGTGCATTTCAGGGTTGTATCTCAGATGAAGGCATTCAGTATTGGTTACAGGACACCTTGTCTATGGGTATGCCCTATGCCAAAATATTTCATCCCATAGGCGAAGTTGGACTTGATGATTGAGATGTTTCCCCAACTTACACAGTGGGCTAAGGAGATAGAGGCCTATGAATGTGGTGACATAGAGCCTTGTCCATGGGTAAGTCTTGTACCATCATCTAGTGATTTCCTCTCCATTCTCCAAGCGGCACCTTCTCAACTTGAGCTTCAATTTTCAAGCTTCCCATCTACTGCCCCAAGTGTTGATTTCCCTTCCCCGTCTTCTAGTCTTTCATCTCATCTTTTTTCCTCTCCCCCTTTCCCTATCAAATCTAAGTCTCCTCCACAAGAGCCAAAATCAATGCCTTCCCCTCCGCCACAAAGAAAGCAAACAACTAGTGGAGACGCCATCCACCACTCCTACTCTCCCAAGTCCATGTCAGGGAGAGGCTTCAAAAACCAGTCAAGGAGAACAACAACAAGAGGAACCCAAAAAAGAAGAAATGATAGGAAATATGAAGAGTTGGGCTGCTAGATTTGGGTTTAAAAAGATTCCCTTATTGGTCAATCCTATGAAGGAGGCTAATGTCAAGCCACATGTGGTGGAATATTCTATTACTGCACAAGCGAGGGAAGAAGAATCTACTCCAAATTATGGTTCTGGAGGAGAACCATATAGTTTCAGAGGCTCCAAGTGTGGAGCAGCACACGGAAGAACCTTCAGTTCATCATCCCACTTCATCCCCTTCAATCTCTAATGTTTAAGAAGAGTTTGATATTTAAAACTTCATGTTTGAGGATGAAGGGAACCATGGTGAGCAAGTCGTATATTAGGAGGACAACATGGAGAAGGTTGAGTGCATACAAGAGGACAACGAGGAGGTAGAATTTCTATCTGACTTGGAGGATTACTTTGATGGATAGGATCCCATGGAGATCACATTATTTTCTCCTCCATCATCCAGCCTCCAAGAACATGATCCTACTTCCATGAAGGAGAGCATTCAAGTACAACAACCTACACTTCATGACAACCCTCTGGAACCAAGGTTGGAAGATATGAATCTTCCATGTTCTTTTCAAGAGAAGGAAGGAAAGGAGTAGGAGGATGTCATCATCTCCTCCACACCATCCATCCAGGAAGGTCTGAAAGAAGAATCCATTTTTTCAGTTAAATATCAGAGTAGTGGGAAAATTCAAAGGACCATACCTTTCCCAATTAGATACTTGGCTTCATTAGAGCCAAGGAAGAAGCCAAAACCATTCATTCCCACTTCAGGGCATGAGGATGAGCTCTAAAGTACCAAGGATCAATTGCAATGCCTCTTCAACCCAAAGGAAGAGCAACTAAAAGAGGCATTTGTCTTGTTTCCAGTTGACACCTTGATAATTTTGGTGGAGGACCAACCTCTTATAGTAATTTTTTAACTCATACAAGCAACCATATTTAGTGTCAAATCATTTGCATGGCTGCCTTTCTTGAGAAAGGGAAGCTATTTATCCCTGCCAATTGTAGGATTTATTTGATTCCCTTTTCTCTCTGGTTAGCATAGTATAGGAGTAGATTTTTTTTCAAAAGAAGAAGTGCTTTTACACACTCTACATGATCCACTTAGAGCATGTATGAATTCCAGTTTTGTACATAGTGTGTTGTGGTGTTTTGTTGCTTGTGCACAGGGCATTGGACGTAGCGGGATGAGTTTAGGGTCAACTCTAGTTCCAACAGTTTCCAAGTGGCTCAGGGATCATATTTTCAAAGTTCAAATCAGGTTTTTGTTTACCAGGAAGACTCCCTTCCCAATGGATGCTTCAAGGAAACTGATTATTTCACCTAGCAGGCAGGTGATTCCCATGAGTCACCAAATTGTTGACCAAAATAACTTCACAATTATTTTGGGTCAACCGACACCATTTTTCCCCTTTGTGCTTCAATCTAAATTTTTAAATATTTTAATAACTTAAGGACCCCTTAAAGAATTTTCATCAGATAGGAAATTTCTTCCCCTTTCTAGAGATATAACGAAGTCCTCCTAACTCTTCATATTTTTCAAGTTACGGGCCGATGTGCTTGGAAAGGATTCTTTTTGCCAAAAGTGGGCTAGCGGGCTTAAGGAAGATTTTTTTGCCCATGGAAATTGTAGACCGGCGGAATGGTAGAAGATATTTTGCCATTTTTATAGTTTTTGCAAAAGGAAAAAGTATAATCATGGGGCCCACAGGCCAGAGAAGGAATACTTTTGCTACATGGAAAATGTGGGTTGGTGGGCCCGGGAATGAATTTTTACTTAGCGAGTATGTGGGGTTGCAGAGGAAATTTTTCCCAAGTATAAATTCAGGTAGGAAGGTCTGCGGGGAACTTTTAAAATTTTACACTTTTTACAAAATAGCACAGTTTTCAATTACGGACCTATGAGCCCACGGGGTCTCATCGGCAATTGGAAAGCCAAAATGGGAGTAGAGCCAGCGAAAGGTGCCATGTGTTGACTTGGCACAACTTCAAAGATCAACTCCGAAGGCAATACCCCAAACAAGTGCTCACTCGCCATGTGCTTAGAATAAAAAAGGGGATAGAGTTGTCCTATATCAACTAAGGAAACGAGAACCAGTGGAAGCTTCCACACGTCAGTTCGGTGCATCTTCAAAGATAATAAAAAATTAGGTCTCCCAGACAAGCGCTAGCTATCCCACGTGTCTAGGGTATAAAATAAGTCAAATGGTTCGAGGCATGAATTGAATAAGGATAGAGAACCGGTGGATGGCACCACATTTTACATCAGCACAAATTGAAAGGCATGACCCAAAGCAGAGACTCAAGCAAGCGCTGGCCCTCCACGTGTCAAGAGCCTAGAAATTTAGAATTGGTCATTGAAAAGTCTAAATACAGGTAGGCCGGTGGAAGGAGCCATGTGTCAGCACGACACAATTTCAAAAGTAAAATTCATAGCAGTTCCCAAATATGCAATGAGCCTCCATGTGTCCAGGGTCAGACTTATGGCCCAACCAAGCAAAGCAAAAGGGACTTAGCCAAAAGATAAAGCAATAGAGCAGAGTAGCGGAAGCTTCCACGTGTCTCATCAGCACAATTTCAAAGGTGCGGCCCAAAAGGAAATCAACAAACGAGTGCCAACCCACCACATGGTCAGAGTTCGAAAAGGTAAGATTGGCCATTGAAAATTCCAAAATCCAGTGTAGGCCTCCACGTGTCTTATCCGTGAAACTTCAAAAGAAAAATTAGGGGGCAGTTTCCAAACAAGCGCGAATCCTCCACATGTCTCGGGTTAGACATAGTGTCTCTGCCAATGGGAATAACTCAGGCATAATACTGAGGAAACTGAGGAGCTCGCAAAAGCCACCACGTGTTAGTATGATGTAATTTCAAGAGACAAAGGAAGGGGCTCAATCTTCACAATTTGCAGGGCTGCCACGTGGACCCTGTATGGACAAACTCTTTTAAATATTGTGTGTCTGAGAACCTAATCTTCAGACAACCATATCTTTCGACTGGAATCTTGGATTTGAGTGGGAGAGGAATTTTTGGAAAGCTCTCAAATTCATCTCCTTACCTTCCTCCATTAATGTTTCGGCCCACTATTTTTGAGAACTGTTAAGTCTCCCACCTGCCACCATGATGAATAATGGGCCTCTTTCTTGTCTAATAAGGGATAACGACGGGGGCATGGGTGTTGCAGCGAGAATCTTCATTATGGAAGATGGATTTCAATTTTTTCTGGAGTGGTTGGAGTATTCAAAATTCAATGCATTACAGGAGTGGTTGGAACAGAGTTCAATTTTCCCTCTCTCTTTCTCTCTCATTCTTCTATATATTGTAAGGGAGGGGCATTTTCAAAAATTTTGGTCATTGTTTATCTTCTTCTGCCCTCTCTCTTTCTTCCTTAGGGTAAAATGTGGAGTCTAAGCCTCCTCTCATGGCTATCTAATAGAATTATCTTGTCCCTTTCCTACTGATTATGTACTGTGTAACTTTTAGAGCAATAAAATTTGTTTCGTGATGCATCTATCCATCCTTGCTTATTTTTTGGTATCTTCTTTCCGCTCGTCATTACAGGGTATACTGTGCATGCTCTGATGTTTATTGAAGGTTCTAGGAGATTTTTTTAATGGGTTTTAAAGTTGTGTTCCATGTGGACTTCATGTTTGGTCTGTGGTGCATCTTGTCTACCCTCTCCTCTACTCACCTATCTCCACTTTAGGTAGTTGGATTTGTGATAATCCATTTCCTTTTTTGGTGTATCACCGCTTAGTGTAGGCTCTCTTTCACACACACTCTCTCTCTCTCCTTGTCTCCTTGGAATGGTTAGATTAGGAGAGATTAGTTTTAACTGCACTAGAGTAGCTTGTGGGAGGTAGTTTAGGAAGAAGGAACTAGCCTTCTCTGTAGTGACATCTAGAGTTCGCAAGTCCCACAACTTGGGAGATGGTATAATGTTGTGGAATCACATTGAATGCCCCATTTTAGACTCAGGACATCCTAGGGTGTTGTGATTTTGCACCAACAGCTACCTTTAAGGAAAAGGGAAAGGCTGAAAGTATTTTTTCTGTAAAAGAATTTGTGAACGAGGAAAATGCAACTAGGTTTTGTTATGTGTTGGTCATAAATAAGTATGAACCTACAAGTGAACAAATACTAGTAGAAGAAACATAATTAATATAAGAATTTTCTGATATTATTCCTGATGATCTAGTAGATGGGTTACCACCCAAAAGAGATATTCAACACCATATTGATTTGATCCCAGGGTTTACACTCCCTAATTAAGAAGCTTATAGAAGAGCTAGACATTGCATGTAGTGTTGAATAAGCAAGTGACAAAGCTCATGAGAAATGATGTAGCAAGGGAAAGCATGAATCAGTGTGCAACTCGAGATTTATTAACTCCAAAGAAATATGGAACATAGATAATGTGCATGGATATTAGAACAATCAATAAAATTACAATCAAGTATAGGTTCCCAATACCTTTCCTTCATGATATGATGGATGTGCCTAATAGATATAAATATTTCATCAAGATTGATCTTCGAAGTGGTTACCATCAGATTCATATTAGAGAAGATGATGAGTAGAAAACAACGTTCAAGATAGGGGATGGATTAGATGAGTGGTTGGTGATGCCATTCAGGTTATTTAATGCACATAGTAATTTTATGAGGTTGATAAACACTGTGTTTTGGGAATACAATGGTAAGTTTTTTGTGGTTTATTTTGATGATATCTTGATTTTCAGTTAAACTAATGAAGAACCTTTGAGGCATCTGAGGGTGCTATTTGAAGTGTTAAGAAAAGAGAAGCTTTATGCAAGTTTGAAGAAGTGCACATTTATGCAAGAGAGTTTAGTATTTTTGGGTTTTATTAGTTTAGCAGATGGGGTATAGATGGACTCATAAAATATAAAGGAAATTATTGAATGGCTTACTCTATCGAGTATAAAAAATGTACAAAGATTTCATGGTTTAGAAAGATTTTACAAAAAGTTTATTAAAAATATTAGCAGTATTGTAGCACCTATAACAAATTGCATAAAGAGAGGGGAGTTTTTGTGGAAAAAGGTAGTTGAGGATAGATTTCATTTCTAGAATAAGGTGATGGAAGCACCTATTTTGGCACTACCAGATTATGATAAAGTGATCGAGGTTGTTTTTGACACCTCAGATGTGGGTATTGGTGTCGTCTTAATTCAAGGATGGAATCCAATAGCTTTCTTTAGTAAAAAATTGAATCAAGTAAGAAATAACTACTCTACTTATGATGTGGAATTTTATGCAATTGTACAAGCACTGGGGCTTTGGAGGCATTACTTGATGCCTAAAGAGTTTGTGATATTTGCAAACCACATGGCCCTGAAGCATGTGAATACACAAATGAATTTGAATAGTAGGCATGCAAAGCGGGTATCATTTTCGTAGGGTTATAATTTTACTCTAAAGCATAAATTAGGAAAAAAAACTAAGTTGCTGATGCATTGAGTCGACGTGTGACTCTATTTACAACTATGGAGAATGAGGTGGTTGGTTTTGAAGCAATATCAGACTTGTATTTTTTTTAATTATAATTTTAAGGAGATTATTGAAAGATTAAGTAGACCATTGTCAGGTGATGAAATATATTTCAAGGACGAGTACCTTTTCTAGGATGGTTATCTATTTAAGGGATGAAAACTATGTTTTCTAGTTGGGTCTATGAGAGATAATATAGTGAAAGAGTTACATAGCGGAGGACTGGATGGGCGCTTTGGTAAGGATAAGATGATACCCTTAGTAGCATAGAAATATTATTGGCCGAATCAAAAAAGATATGTGGTAAGATATATTGAGTGGTGTCAAATTTTCCAAGTCTCGAAAGGCCATGCACAAAATATAGGGTTTTATATGCCATTACATGTTCCCAAAGGGATGTGGATAGATTTGAGTATGGATTTTGTTTTGGGATCACCAAAAAGTCAACGAGTTAAAGACCCAATTTTTGTGGTTGTTGTTAGGATTTCTAAGATGGTTCATTTTAATTCCTGTAAGAAAAGTAGTAACGTGAAAAGATTAGCAGATTTTTTTTTATAAAATTTGTTCACATGCATGGTGTTCCAAAAACAATTACTTTAGATAGGGACACAAGGTTCTTAATTCAATTCTATAAGACTTTATGGAAGAATTTTGGAACTAAAATACAATTCAGAATTTCCTATCATCCTCAAACCAATGGGAAAATAGAGGTGGTAAATAGGAGTCTGGGAAATGTATTAAGGTGCATAGTTGGGGAAAATCCAACATAATGGGACTTAGCATTACTACAAGATGCATTTTCTTATAATAACTTCTTAAATGGATCCAAAGGAAATTCATCATTTTATATTGTGTATGGATGTAATCCAAAAGGGGTTTTAGATTTAGTGCAGCTACCAATGGATGGAAGAGTCGGTGATGAATCGATGATGCAAAAATATTTTCCAAACATATACAACAATCGCATGAAGAAATGTGGAAGAAGTTGCAGACTAGTAATGATAAGTACAATGAAATAATAGATGTGCACATAAGGAGGAAAGTGTTTACGGTGGGTGAATTGGTTATGGTATACCTTTAGAAGGAAAAGTTTCCAAAAGGAACCTATAACAAGATGAAGTATAAAAATATTAGTCCTTACAAAATCATGAAGAAGATAATTGATAATGCTTATGAGGTAGAATTGTCAGAAAATTTTGATACATCTCTAGTTTTTAATGTTTCAAAATTATGTTATTTTCATGGGGATAGTGAAGAAGGGGATTTTATTGAATAAGTAGTAGATTTGAGGAAGCAAGTCCTAGTGAAAAAGAAAGAAGATGTGGATAATATTTTATACACTAAAACAGTGACCACATGACATGGAAAATACATCCAATATTTACTACATCGGAAAGGATTGGAATAAGTGGAGAACACATGGGTCACAAAGTGGGAGATTAAAAAGATAGATAAATATAAATGGAAAATTTTTGAAGAAGAGAACTTGTAGGAGATGTGTTTTTTTCGAGCAGGGGAGAATGATGCACTATTTTTAGCAAGAACTTGAAAAGGTCTTAACTTGCACTACTGGTGTCTGTTTGAGTCCTTTTTATTTTTAAACCACATGTTTCAATGAAACAAACACAACCATTAAACCATTCTTATTATTTGGAGCACGTTTTGGCACATTATTGGGCCCAAAATACACTATCTGAAGGTCTAAAATTAGGATCTAAGTTGTAATTCAGTTTTTTCGTATTTTAGGGAATTATTAAATTTTAGTCTCTTGAATGCATAGTAGGTTATAAAGTTGGAATTTCCTCTAATTTAGGCATGTATAAGATGTGTGGAAATTTTTGTTGCTGTACGAATAAACATGCAAACTTACTGAGAATAATAGGTTCTAATAAACTGCTAACAATAGTAATTTCCTCCACCTAAAGTAGATTGAGTAAAAAATAGTTAGATTTCTCTTGGAAACTCGAGTTGGGAGTTTTTTTCCTATTTATGAAGCATTGTAATTCATAATTCAATAACGAAGAAGAGGATTTAATTTCTCTGAGTTAAAGATATTTGTAGTGTATTTAGGATTACTTACATAGCCTGCATGAAAAATATATGAGAAGAAATGTGATGGTATCTATTGGGAGGGGAAAATTATCATACTTAGATGCATGAATCATGATGTACAAGGTATTGGGGGATGCATAAACATGGAAAACCGTTGGAAAAGCTTCCATACACCAATAAAATTACAAAAAAAGTTCTATCAACTTACCTCTAACATATCACAAGTGTCTTGTCACAACTTATTTGAGGACATTAGAAATTTTGAACCTCATTTGCAAGATTGGTATGGTGTTCTGGATCGAACAAAGGCTCAACTTTGCAAACAAAAAATAAATGAATTCCACACTTCCCAAAAAATTTTATATTATAATCAATAAAAATATGGATAAAATGCATTAACCAACCTTACCAAACACTACATGACAAGCCTATTAAATAGGAATAAAAGATACTCCTGAAAAACAAGGAGGTGGGTGAAATAATATGCAATATGTAGTGTGAAATAGGTAGGTACAACAAACCAACTAACCTATCGTCCAAGTTGTTAAAACCAATATAAAAAGGTGTAAAAATAATATACCTTAGTCATTAAACTAAGGTATTTAGAATAATATGCTAATACCCTCCCTTGATGACTAAACTAGAAACAAGAACAATTTTCACACTAATTTTATGAAATTTATTGAACCAAGTGATTTGGTCACTATATCAACTGGTTCCTCTACAATGGGATAGTAAAAGAGATTAATGTATTCATTTGTAACCAAATATTAGATTTCTTAATGGTGAACGTCAATGTATTTGGTTGTGGCAGGGAAAAATATATTCTTCAACATCTTCAGAATGCTCTAATTATATAAGAAAATCAAAGGAGGCTCTAATGAGTCAAACTGAAGATCCTTTGAGATTTTATGTATCCATAGTTTCACAACCTAAACTTAACAAAACTTTATACTATTCTTATGTTCAAGATAATGCCACTGATTTTTTTATCTTTATCTGCAATGAGAAAACTTCTGAACTAGAGTGAATACATACCTTGTTGTATATTTTCTCGAATCTACTTAACATGTGTAATTAGAGTTATAATATATTGAATTATAAAAAAATAAAAATTTCTTATATAGTATGCCAAAGTCAAGAGTACCTTTCACATAACTTAATACTCATTTTGCAGATAACCAATGTACTTCATTTAGTTTAGACATGAAGTGAGATAGAAAACATATTGCAAAACAAATATCTTATCTAGTGGTAGTGAGATAAATGAGACTACTCAATAGAGTTGTTGATACATTATTTCATTGAATGATGGTGAAGCAACTTGTCATTTGAAATTTTATCTCTAACTTACATAAGTGTGTGACTTGGATTAAAATCAATCATTGTAAACCTTTCTAGAAATGATTTGGCATACTTATTTTGTGACATAAGTATAACACATTTACCCTGTTAAAAATTTGTACACCTAAATAATATTGAAGCATTTGTAAGTATATCATACTAAACCTAAAAATATATCATCTTTCATGTTTTGAATAAGACTAAAAATACTACTAATGATGGCCTTGTCATCATCGTATATAATGAGAATCAAGATATTGTCACTAGACACTTTTACAAAGATATTGTGTTCCTAATTACACCTTTTAAAAATAGAATCCCTAAGGTATAAATCTATCTTCATATAACAAGCTCTACGATCCTACTTAAATCGATACAATGACTTGATCAATTTACAAGAAATATGTTCCTTGCCTAAAAATTTAAAAATATGTAAATGATCCATGTATATTTTGTGATGATTATTGACAATTTTTGCACTTGTGCAAAAATGGGCAACTCAAAACTTCATTACGATGGATAGCATTGATGAAGTATACCTAAGGAAGGGGAGGTTCTTTCATAAAATATTGTTACTGTTGAATTAATTAATGATTACATGAAATCTGTAGCTATGTGTGCTGTAACAAAACATAACAGATCATATAGTCTGTAATTTCATGTTATCTTCAACAAAAGAACACAAAGCCCCGAAGGACAGTTGTCTTGTTTTGATGAAGACACCAAATTACAAAATAGATGAAGTGTTAGGTTTTGGAGCAGTAATCATAACTGTAGATTACATAAATCAGAGTTCATTACTGGATGTTACAGGCATTATTTAATGTTCTTTCCTTCATGATTAAGACATTCAATTATATTACTGATTTTTTAGTTCATCATAAAATCCATACATAAAATTGAAATACAGAAAGAAATACACAACTCAATTTTCAGAATTCAAATTTTTATTCATAAGGAATGTCAAATGTTCCCACAAAAGCCATGGGATGTAACTAAAAAGTAAAGTACAACTACTGAAATAAAAGGTACATATGCATGAAAGAGAAAATAAAGGAGTATGAGTGAAACCATAATTTCCTTGGATGTTTCTTCTTCAGTTGAGGCATCTCCATCTCCAGCTTTGTTCCATCTCCATCTTCACTACTAAAATCACTATACCTGAAAATAGAAAAGAGAAAACTATCAGTGTATGAGCTCATGGTACAATTCATATTCCTATACTATCTTAATTCGTGCATATGGATCTCTTAACAACAAGAGATATAATTACATGAAGATCAAACATCATACATGATTTACTCACTCAAAAAGAAGGAGAGAAGAAAAGAAAAACCATGGACATTAGAGAGGCCAAAAAGCCTAAGTATTTTCTGACTATTTTCTTAAGTGTGCAGGTACAAGTTGCAACCAAGAAGACATAAATCATGTCTTACATTCCTCACCATAAATAAAGATTGCATAGTTTAATGACTTTTATCCTATGGTACATGAAGCAGATAAGACATAAGTTCATACTGGCATGAAGGAAGAATGCAAATCAAAGTCCAACAACTATTCTAGAAATAGAAGAAGTTACAGTAAAGATTGAGGAAAGAGTTTCAAATAGAAGTACATGTTTCAAAATATAACTCAAATATGAAGCAAAAGAATCAGAATTTAAAAGGCTGAACTTGACTAAAAAATAAGATTATAGTTGAAATAGAATGAGAAAGAGATCTGAGGAAATTTTGACAGAGATTTTTCATGTAAAATGTACATTTTACATCTTTCCATCATGCTATTTCAAACAAATACATACTTTAAAATCATTATATAAATCAAATAATAATGTAGAAAGTAGATAATGTGGCATGGTCAAAGATAACGGTTTACAACTTGCAGGTTATAAGTTATCATGAAATATAGATATAAATTTTCTATTTCAATAGACAAGATAAATGAAAGACAGAATCAAAAGGAGCATTAAATAGTATAGTTGATTCAGGGTCAAGTACAAAAAGGAATTCATGAGCAGAATATCAGTTTGAGAAATATTACATAAGAAGAAATCAACAATAAAATAAAGGTTTCAAGCCTTCACCTATTTTCTAATTATTTCTCTTAGTGTGTAGGCACAGGTTTTGAAGAAGATTTCAAAATGCATGTCAAAATTTCAGAACGTGGCACAAGCATGCATGTCAGACACATTATCACTTCCCAGCATCAATAAATAGACTAACTTATAGCTGAAAAGAAGACTATTGCAACTTTCAAATACAAGTGAAGGAAATGATACAAATAAAAGCTTCAAGGAATGGGCTGTATTTCCATCTCAAATCCACTGATGGATCATGATTACAAAGGTTGTAATTACATTTCCAAAATGAACAAGTAAGCAACATCAATAATGAAGCAAGATAAGTATTTTTTTCAGAAGGACATGACATAATGGAATGCATTTGCAATGATACATCTAAGTAAGACAAAATATCCTTGATACAATTGTTTTCAAAAGGATAATGAAGTACAAGTTTTTCAGTTTCAAATATAATAAAAAAGAAGACAAAATAAGATAGCCAGACAACTTTTAAGAAAGTACAAATTTCAGACACAGGTCATTTTCAAAATTTCCAATAACTTAGAAGTTCCAGGAAAAGAGTGTTCTTTCTTCAAACATTAAATGTAATGAAACAAGAGAAATTTATTCATGAAGTGTCTACAGTCATAAATATAGCCATCAAAATGAAGAACATGCTATCAATCAAATCAGAGTTATCATCTTTCATCAAAGAGGCTTGTAAGTCATTCAGTAGTACAAATTTAAGATCGACATAAGTACAGAAACAGATTTGAGTTCATGAAACCATAAAACATACTTTATAGGAATACAATAGGAGTGAAACAAAACAAATTGTAGGTTCACCAATTTCTAAATTGATAAACACAAACTTCCGATTTCAAATGAGTATAAATCTCAGAGATATGACATCAAGGTTTGAACATTGAAAGAACAATGTTTTCATCTGTAATATCAAACACAGTACAAGCCAAGAATGAAAGATTACAACTGAAATCATGGACCTGAGTGTATTTTTAGGAAAGAAATAACATGGTCATCAATGCACAAAATCTAAGAGCTTACATTGTTCAATGTTTATTTATTTTTATGGTTTGTGGTCTGAAGCATGAACAACCAGAGCTTAAATGACTAGCTAAAACAAAGCTCGAGCTTCATACAAAGATCATGCAAGGAAAGAAAACAACCCAGAAAATATTTGAAACAAGAATCTATATACTCTGAAAAGCATAGAGGAATGGTTGAATAATCAATGTAATATGACACCCCAGATCTAGGTATTAGAGTCCAACAAATGTAAATATAACTTCAAGCAAGATGACACTTCAGATTTCTTCGAAAGCATCAATGTATTGTAGTCTCAAGATGAAGTAGAACCAAAAAAACACACGAGGAGAAAAAAATAAGATACTAAAATCTCGAATGGAGAACAAATCTAGAAGTAAAAACAAATTAATCAAAAGAGAAAAGCAAAATAGAAATTCTTTTATTTTATGATTCGTACTAAGAAGATGACAGATCTAGAATCAACTCATAATGAACTCAAAATTTCAGAGCAAGACTTCAATACCCAACTCTTGCTCTAAGTCAGATAATTATAAGTGCACAAATAGGGCCCATTCATGAAACCATAACAACATATTATGGGACCCAAACACGAGATCAACATTTTCAATTGTAAAATGGTGAAAATCAAACACATATCTGAGTTAAAATGAGCACGAATTTACAAGTGAGATATTGCACTCAGGAAGAAATTATGTACACAAGAATCAAGCCCACATGGCCATTGAAAACAAAGCTCCAAGTTACAGGCTCATTGACATTTTTATACAACAATGAAAGGACAAGTTTGAGGGAATCACTTACTTAGAAAAATGGTGAAGCGCAGTGACTCAAAGAAACTAGGGTTTGAAATGCTTGGTAACATCAGCCACCACCTAGAAAGCACAAAATAGAACCCTTAGTCTCGATCTCAAAACCCAAAATGGTGAACCAATAATCACTCAAAGCTTGAATAGAGAAAAAGCCATGCATTTAAGTAATACAGCCAAGACGTAAAACTTCATACTCCAAAATAGCTCGATAGAGAAATGACCAAGAAATGAAGATGCAATACCAAACTACAGTGAGAGTCGAGCTCAAAGATCATGACAATGGTGACAAACCCCACAAACACTTTACTCAAAGAACTCAAACAAAGTGGAAAACAATAGGGAACTATTTTCTCAAAGGAGCCGACCTCACAAAGTAATTAACAATGGCGTTTGATTTTTTTTCCAGGGCTTCACCCTTCAAGCTGAAATCCAAATTAAGTGATCATCGAGGTTGAGTTATCCTTTATCATTCAAACTCGAGAGGCCAGTTAATAAAACTCAACCACAGTCATATGATCAACGTTTAGAGATCAATCTATGTAAGATTCAAAGGCTGAGAAACATTCACCAACTTTCTAAGCAAACCACCAGGGTCACGGTACCACTACCTCATTTAATGAAGATAGAAAATCCTAATCAAAGATCAAGATAGAGGAACAGAGATAAATCATGTTAGAAGATCAATGACCAATGTTGGCTTATAGACTATCAATGCAAACCACCATACAACCGTAGCTAGAACAAGCATAAAAGAGGCCAGCATCGTAAAACCCTAACCAGGGTCAGGTTCAAAATGCCACCGAAAATAAATTAAAGGGCCAAGTCATCATGGAGAGGGGGCCATCCCCACGTTAAAAACAAAAATCATTTCATATTGACTTTTGAAACTCTTGACCATAGTCCATGTCCCAAATGATCAAAGGGGGTTGACAACCATACATGCCAAAAAACGATCACCAAAAATGGTAAATTCTAATCCTTAGTCTCTTCAAAATGTAAAAGCTGACAAGAAACTGCAAGGCAGTGATAATCAAAATGTGGTAGATTATAAATTATGTCATGTGTGTATATAAGCGGGCCAAAATCTAAAACCATGGCAATGTGCTAAGTCCACAAAGTGGCCAAACCCAACGAAGACAAGTGCTCACAACCACAAGTGGTCCCCACTATTGGAAGAGTTGTGGATGATTTACAATATGTTATTCATGTGACTACTGGAAGACAAGGAATGTCATCATCAGAAGCTAAGCTTGAAGGTAGTGCCCATCAAGTGGATGTTTGGATGAATTATTTTTTCAAGGTATTGCAAATAATGTAATTGATTTTGCTCAATGACAAGGAGATGATTTCTTGCATGCCTTCACAAAAGGACAAAACAGACAATACGACAAATTTTCATGCACATGGAAGAAAACTTGCTCATCAAACAAGATTTATTATTAGCAAATTATTCACCCATTCTTTTTAAAAAATTTAAGATAGTCATCTGTAGTTTGACTGTGATGTAATCAAAGTCTATTAATGCCTCTTGTATTAGTTTTATTAGTTTTATTCCTTTATTTATTAAAGGATAAAAATAGAATTAATGGGCAAGTACAACCTTAGTCTATTTTTGGGAAGGATGGGGGAATCGATTTTTCTATATATTGCGTACCTTGACAAAACACAAGGAGGAGGAATTTTAGATGCAACAGTGCTAAAGAAGTTTCTACTAATTTTTCCCTTTGAATGTGAAGTAGTTTTTCCCTTTCCGATTATTTGTAGTCTTGTGTATATTTCCATTAATCTTGTGAACGTTGAATTCCCTAATTAATCATCTTACCCTATTGCAAATTCAGGAATTTCAGCACGATATTAATGTGTAGGTGTAACTTAGCAGTATTGTTGTGATTTTATCCCTCAATACATGAAAGTTTTTACCCTTAATTATCTTTAAAAAATTGTTGGCTTGTGCATCCAAAATTCATTCCATATAAATTGTGCATGTAATCAATCAAAGACCTCATACAATTTTGGTGTATCACCTCAGTTTAATTTCATTTTTTGCAGTCATCTTTTACCCTTAAACCCCTAAAAATCAGTTTAGGATACATAAATAAGGAAACGAACTTCATACTAGAGACTCACCTCAAAATAGGTATACGCACAGACCTGTGGTGTTTCCATTGTATCTACGAAGGAGAGAGATAAAATTTGCAAGCTTAGAACACCTGCAACCATCTCTCTATAGGGTGCACTTTTGAGAGATAAAAATGATCTCACTAATTCAAAGGATTTTTTGGTTCATATCTAAAACATACCTAACCTTCTGAAATGTATACTGGATAATACTAGTAAAAATTATTTGAACAATACCATATAATTTCACAAAATAAGTTGTACAACCCCCAAGTATACCAATTCATTACTACTATTATTTTAAATAAAATTGAAATACTGTTCATTATTTCATATATAATGAAAATATGACCCCTAATTAAAGCACCACAATTGATCCACCACAACATTACTAGTGGAGTACATGAATGATAAGTTAGGAGATGTTTCCTCTCACACGATTTCAACAATATTCACATGACAAGATTTCTTCTTAAGATCATCAAGGCCTTGGTGTTGTTTCGTAATATCATTCTTAAGGTGACCCAGTTGCTTACAGTAAAAACATTTTGATGTGGATATATTATTATATCCACTCACTTGTGAATATTCTAAAGGATAATTGTTCACTTTACCAAACTGCTTACCCTTTCCCTTAATGAAGAATGCATTGTGCAAGTATATGTAATAACACGTACCTGCTCCTCCCATCGCTCCTTATGTAATATAAATGTGGAGAAATTTTCAATTTCACAAGACTACATCTCAACAAACATGTGCAAGGATTCCACAAAATATTCAAATGAAGGTGGAAGATTTTGCATAACTAGAGAAATCAAATATTTCTCATCAACATGATTTTGCATATCCTTTAAGTGACCACATATGTCTTTGATATATAATAAAAACTTTGAAACAAAACCACCTTCGTGCATCTTAGTGGAAAATAATAAATTGTTCAAATACAATATCCTACCGACTTTAGAACCTTGATACTTAGAAGATTTTTGACTAGTTTCGATCAATCATCCAAAAGTGGTATACAAAAATTTCTTATTTCTTAGGTTCAATGGAAAGTTGGGAAAGTGAAAAGGTAAGTAATAGCTAGGTATGTTGATCAAGGATGCTTATTCCTCACATTAGATTCATTTCAAAATTGCGCCTTCTCAAAGATCATGCAACAGACATTTCAGACTACTGCAGGGCACTAAAAAAGATGGGAAGGGAGTCAAACATCATAAATAAACATGATGGGACAATAAGGTTTATTTTTTAGATTTGATAAGTAAGAGGGAAGTACAATTTACATCAGATGTCTACTTGTGTTTTTGGTGATTAGTTTAAGTACAAATACAATTAATTTAGATCGTTTCCTTATAGTTAAGTAAAATTAAATTATGGGTTGAGTTTTTTAAGTTCATTTTATAACATGATTATAGAAAATAAATGTAAAAGAAACTTACAAATCTCTTAATAAAAGATAATTTCATTTATTCATAATGAAAGAGTACATTCATCCCACACAAGCTTTGGGATATGACTTTCAAGAGAAATGAGAGTGCATGTAATTATAAAACTAGAAATGTAAACAGGAGAGAAACCCTGTTATTGGCTATGAAGATGAAGCCACTCCTTTACATGCCATTACTCTGGCTGTCATTCATTAGTCCACTTCATGATATCTGAAAGAGAAAACAAATCATGTTAGAGCACAGTGTTTTGTCTTCCTTATTATATTTCCAATTTCAAAAGTATGTGCATTCAACGATAAAGGTAATGAATATAATGAAATGAAATAGATAACATGATGATCACATTTTTAGGATAAATATTTATTTTTGATGGCTCATTAATTTCTTAGATAAGATCACAGTAGTAACATTCTCTTATGAGGGTACAAATTTCTGAAAGATGACTGCCAATCCACATTTTAAAAAGAAAGGTTCAATGTCAATTTTAAGCTATATGGACTTCTCATCAAATTACAGAAGGAGGAGGAAAACCATTTTGCAAAGCATAGGTACACATTGTTGTCCCATGTGTACATTTTCAGTGCTAATAAATACAAATGAATGAGATGATTCAGGATCTACAAAATACAGATTCTAGGAAATTTGTAATAAGCATATTTCCATACTCTTTCCCAAATAAAAAATACTAGTATCATCAAATACATCCATATAGTCAAATATTCAACTGTGGGAAAAATTACTTTCAACATTGACTATTTAAGTTCTGCATCAAAAGAAAATATTATATTAGTTCAACCTCAGTACAACTTGTAAGAATATGCAAATCTTACAGAAATTTAGCAGAATCAGGAAAGACAAAAAACATGTTAAAAGTTTTTAATGACAATCTGAAAGTATTTTTAGGTCAATAACAAAAAGGAAGTTTGCAGACTAAGACCATGTTGCAAGAAAATATCCACAGAGCCATCTAAGAGTCCTTAACAAATCTAAAGATTGTAGCTATCTATGGGTACATATTAATACAAAATTTCTAAGTTGAAAAGTCTTCATCCATATTTACAAAGTAGAATTATGCTATACAAGAACCATTATATCTTAAGGAATGAGTATATCCCTCTCACAAAAGATAGATTCAACACTTGGTACAACGAGTTCAAATTTAAAGTATCTAAGAAATCCACCTTGAAGGTTCACAATGGAATCCAACCATCTAGGTATTTATAATCTTGCAAAAGGAAGGGATTAAGAAGAGTGTCATACGCAGGTTGTTAAAGACCCAATGCACATGAGATGAAGTTAGGGAATAAACAAATGGTAAGTATCCTTCAAGGAATTTCGATGCATAAATTTAGTAAAAATGGTGGGAGGTTTTTTGCTCAAAGAATACAAAGGGAATGATGTAATCATACTTCAGAGCCACATGTAGAGATTCAATGATAAATCAAATATTCAAAATGAGACTATGGCCAAGATCTAACCCATATGAAATATTAGTAAAAGAGGGATCAAATAGCCAAAGAAAACCCTCAAACTCAAAGACTCAGAACTAGTGAGATTGAGTGGCAAAATCATAAAACACAAATATGTTTTTACCTCTAAGAGAGAGTTCTAAGTGAAGAATCATGAGTTACATGAATAAATCAATGAGAGCAAAGCCATCCAAGAAAAAAGTATCAAGCACATTTCGAGCTAGTAAAAGAGTTTAAAGTGGTTAGTTTCATAACACACAACCAAAGAAATGAAACTATGTAAATTTGGGCTAGTAAAAAATGATGAACCCAACTCAGGTACGGCAAAAATAACATGAAATAATAAACCACTCAATAATGGTCTGAACTAAAAAGAAACAAAATACTCAGAAAGCCCTTTAATGGTGGCTAAGATATGTTGGTTATAAATAGTTGAATAAAATAGTCAAACATGTGTGCTCGTGTACAAGCTAATGAAATGTGGAAGCCCTCCATTGAAACAATGCACAGGTAAAATGAAGTCACTAAAGTATTACAAAAAAAATAAAATTAGAGGACCAGATCCATATCCAAGTGAAATAGACCAAGATTTATGCCAAAAACAATTGACATAGAAGTGTCAAACCATGCCAATAAGAAATTTCAAGAAGGTTTACCTTTTATGTGAACTATGTTAAAACAATTTAAACAACAAAAGAAGTGTATAGATCTGAGTCACATTTAGAACAAGGAAAGTCACGATGAGCCTAAAGACAAAATCTGAACCAACATGACTCAAATCCTAAATTTGGGACACCAGAGAATAACAAAAACAAAGCTTCAACCCACATATATGGCAGCCAAATTGATATGGCTCTAAATAGGAACCCAGGATAAAATCAAAGGAAGAATGGTGGCAAGGGGAACATAACAGAATCAGAGTAGTAGAGTAAAAAATGGCACAACTCGTAAATGGACACCAAGATTGAATAGTAAACCACGGCGGCTAAGGAAAAATGACAGAGTTATTTCCTTCCTAACATCTAAAGACCTTACCAAAAGTTGTAAAAAGTTTTCATGCGAAATGAGGGGGTGTTAGGGTTACAAACCTAATGACATGAAGTTAACCATGGTGATAGTGTAACCATAGTCTAGTGTTGGGTTAAAATAACAGCTTTTCTAATATCCATGTAGGGTGGGAATTTACTATACTTAAAATCATTATCTATAATATGGGATAAATATACACTTTGGAAAAAGTCAATAATAGACCGTGATGTCAAGTCATGCAAAAGGGAATTATTTTTAATTGCCTGGATTAACCAATTATTCATGTTTCGAAAAGTGGTGGAAGAAGACAAATTATTTCCATCACGCATGTTTAGAAAAACAAAAAAATATCTTTGGATATAGGACAAAAATAACCTTTTTCATGTGAAAAGGAGTTATTTTACCTCAATATTTGCTAGAAATTCCATACAGTTCACTCATCAGCGACCAAAGAAATGTAGACCAGTCAAATCAGTTTGACATGGGATGAGTTGGAGACCACGCAGGATATTTTTAGCCTTTTTATTATTGAAATTTTAAAATAGTGCATGAAAGTGCTATTGTTAGCTTGATTATTTTTGGCATGAACTGTTCTTAGCCTTTGTGGGTAATTTTTTGTATTAATGCCTTTCTTTTGCAAGTGTATAAGGGGCTGAATTTATTTGGACATTTGCTCAGGGCATGCCAATTTTTACTTTTGCACCTATTTGATGAATAAATACTGATTTCCTCCACTTACAACTTCTTGAAGTGTGTTACAACAATGTAATGGTATCTTTTACTGAAATTTTCTTTCCTTTACATGCTTAATAAACTGTCAAACACCTCCTTTAAGTTATTGTGAAGCTTTTAAAGGTCATTTAAGTGAATATTTAGTATCTTGATCAGCGTGGAATTGGAATTCCACCCTCCCATGTTTGACTAAAAACTTGTGCATACCTTTTGTGAGTGTGTAAGCCAATCAAACAATAATTGAATTGAACCTTTTAGATTTTTTCCAGTTTATTAGTGTGATGTTTTGCAGAAGTAAGTCCCAAGACGTTGGTGTATCACCCCTTTTAATTTATTTATCAAGTTCAATTCACTCCTATCCCTAAAAACCCACAAATTTAGTAGTTTTAGGTGATCCATCAAGCAAACTAGCCCACTCTGGAGGTTCTCGTTAGTTCGAGGCACTCACAAATAAAAGGATATCCCATTGTACCGGCCAAAGTTAGATACACATAGACATCCAGATCAAAGGTGAACTTCATACTGATAACAATGATTTGGCATGCCCATTGGTAGGTCGAAGTTATATTTTTCATAAATTTTACTAGGTTTGATTTTTTCTTGGTAAAATTTCATCCTTTTGGAGGTAATTTTCTAAACATATATTGTTAATTTGCTGGTCCAAAATAATTTTTTTATTTATAGTAGATATGTTTTTCCAATTTTCCCATCTTTTATGAGGTTATGCACTCATGACATCGATTCCTTTTTTGAATTCCTCTCTCCTAGAGATGTATTATTCAAATCCACATACTTTTAACGTATATCCTCCTCTAGACCAGATCTATAACCCTTACCAAAATGAGTATGCACATGATATAAACTCTATAAATCAGTATGGTCATCCTTTTAATCCTTATGTTGATCAGGATCAAGGTTATGTACAATATACATAATAGAAATATGGACGTTAAGGATGGAATTACCAACTGAAAGATATTTTTGAAAGTGGTGTTCTAGAATTAGAGAAAATGTGGCAGGATGGAAATGAGAGACTACAATATTTGCAAGCTAAAAATCCTAGTGTAGAGTATCCATATCAATGGGGAGGTCCTCTATCTACCTGGATTAGCTCAAAATAGAAGCTTAAGGTAATTAAGAACTCTCTCCCAAAGTTGATTGATTGTGTTAAATATTTTGAAGCATTAGAGAATGATAAACATAAGGTTAAGAATACATATCAATGGCAAGTTCCCACTTACCTTCCTCATCAGTATCCAATGCTTATTCCTTGTCAACCAACTCATCCTACCTGTCAAATTCTAGGTTTCCTAAATGAAAAATTGTTTTCCCCTCTCCTCCCAAAATTAGATTTTGAGCGCATACCCATTTTCAAATAATATTATAGGCAGCTTGAGACCCAACCCACCCCACTTCTCTGACTCCCAAGCCCGTTTTGGGAAGGGAGAAAGCAAAAAATCATTCAAGGAGGACAACCTACTGAAGAAACCAACATGGATGAGTATATGGAAAGTTTTAATAATTGGGTCTCCAAATTTGGGTTCAGTCTAATCCCACGGTTGGAAAAAGAGTGCAAGAAAGAGGTGAAGATCCTAGAGAAGCAACAAGATTCAAATCAACAAGAAAAGGTTAGACCAAATTTTCATCTATCTCTTGGGTGACAAGGTAAAATTAATGTTTTAAATGAGCATGCAAACAATTCACAGTTTCAAACCAGTAGCTTTGAGGTTGTACCATCTTCTAGTTTATAAAATGATCCAATTAAAATTGTATATTTACCTATTGCTAATTTAAATATTGCTTATTTCGAAAATGAAAATTTTCTAACCGTGCTTGAAAAGTTTTCGATAAGTGATTGTAAATCAGATTTGAATAGTGAGCAATTTCAGATGCAATTTGAGGAAGGATTATTAGATTTAGAGCTACCTCATGATAGAGAGAAAGATGATTTTAGCATCATAGCCTATCCACTACATGAAGATGTTGATAAAAATGAAGAAGATGAACCAAAAATCAGCTTATATAACCTTGTAAAGAACCAAGTTGTGGACAAAATCAATGAGGATCATGGTTCCCATGAGGAATGAGAATATATTTTTGAAATTTCAAACTTAATGTTGGATTAGAATAAACAAGAATCGGTAGAGGATCTTGCTACTCATATCAGTCTTCATGAGAAACAGGATAATGAGTTTGAATCTTCAAACTCTATGATGGATGAAAATAAGGAAGAGGTTGTCATTGTTTGTTCACAAAAATCATTAATAGATGACATCACTGTATTATTAGTCATGATGGATGAGATAGAGCAGCTCGAAGAGGAAAAACAAAATTATTATAAGCTTCAAAATGTTCTCAAAGTGGATGAGGAGAACGAGTTTACAATGCAGATCAAATACTACAATTTACCAACATTAAGAACACCATATCCCATCAGATGCTCGATTGATTTGGGGTTAAGATAAATTATACCAGAATTTGTGCCTGATTTAGAGGACAAACATGAGCTTCATGTTCTTAAAATTCAACCTCAATACCTCCCAAAATAGATTAAAGATCCGATAGAGGTATTTTTCACATTCCAGACTAATATTTTGAGTAAGTTAAAGGTACAAATATTTTTCCTATCATTCCCATGTGGTCTGATTTTCAAGTTAAGCTCATGGTCACATTTACGAGGAAAGGAAGTAATTTCTCTTAGCCTGTATTGGTATTTTTTTAGCTTCTCATTTTTCAGCTACTTCGAGTAGGTTAGTATATGTTTTTTTTTGTAGAATAACTACTTTCGTACACTCTACATTCTTCACTTTGGAGCATACACGATTTTTTTTGTAGGTTTTTACCCCTCCCTCCAAGTGTATTTTTGCATATGTTGTTGTTGTTATTTTTTAGTCTTTATCAGTGTTATTCAGCCTTTACCACACACAATCATATTAAGAGGATGGTTTCAGATTGTTTTCATGGTTGAAAGTGAGCATATTAAGAGGTTCTTACTAAGTAGCAAGCAATCAGTTTAGTATAGTCACCAAAGATGTTGACCAGTTTTGGTCAATCATCCAAAAGGGATATATGAAACATTTAGATTGCTTAGGTTCAGTGGAAATTTGGGAAATTTCAAAGGCAGCTAATAGCTAGGGATGTTGAGGTAAGATGCTTATTCCTAACATTAGATGCCTTTCCAGTTTGCACCTTTTCTATGATCATGCATCAGCCTATTCAGACTGGTATAGGGCCTTGAAAAAGATTGGAAACATGTCAAATATCATAAATAACCATGGTGGGAAAATAAGGTTTAATTTGTAGATTCGAGAAGTTATAGGGAAGTACAATTTACATCAGATGTCTACTTGTGTTCTTGTGATTAAGTAGAGTATAGGTACAATTAATTGATATTGAATCTTTATGGTTAAATTAAATTAACTTACAGGTTGAGTTGTTTAAGTTCATTCCACATAAAGATTACAAAACATAAATGTAAAAGAAACATAGACAGCTCATAACAGAAGATCATGTTAGAGGTTCGGGTTTTGTCTTCCTTATTATATTTACAATTTCAAAAGTATGTGCATTCAATCGTCTAGGTACAAAAATAATGAAATGAAATAAAGAACATGATGATCATATTTTAAGGAGAAATATTGATTTTTGATTGCTCTTTAATTTCATAGATTCGGTCACAGTAGTAAAATAATCTTATGAGGATACAAATTTTTAAAAACTAAGTTCTAAGCCACAATTAAAAAATAAAGGTTCAGTGTCAATTTTCAGTTGTATGGAATTCTTATCAAATTACATAAGTAAGAGGACAGCCATTTGGCAAAGAATATGTACATATTGTTGTCCCAAAGATACAATTCCATTGCTAATAAATAGAAATGAATGAGGTTATTCAAGATATGTAAAATACAAATTCTAGGAAAGCTATAATAATCTTATTTCCATACTCTTTCCTAAAGAAGAAATACGAGTATCATCAAATACATCCATATAGCCATGCGGTTAAAGGAAAGAAACAATATTTTCAACAATGATTATTTTAGTTCTGCATCTTAAAGAAATATTATATTAGTTCAACCTCAGCATAACTTGTAAGAAGATCCAAATATTACAAAAATGTATTAGAATGAAGAAATACAAACAACATGTTAAAGGTTGTTAATACCAATCTAAATATCTTTTGAGGTCAATAACAAGAAGGAATTTTACAAACTCAAAACATGTTGCAAGAAAATATCATCAAATCCATCTAAGAATCTTTAACAAATATGAAGTTTGTAGTTGTCTAGGGGTACATATGAACAAAAGAATTCAAAGTTGAAAATTCTTCATACATATTTACAAAGAAGAATTATACTATACAGGAATCATTAGATCTTAATGAACGAGTACAACCCTCTCACAAGAAAAAGATTTGACACTATGTACATCGAGTGCAAATTTGAAGTATCTAAGAAATGCACCTTGAAGGTTCACAGTTTTATGAAACCATCTAGGTATTTCAAATCTTATAGAAGGAAGGGATAAATAAGACTATCATTCAAAGCTTTTTAAAGACTCAATGCACATGAGATGAAGTTAGAGAATGAACAACTAGTAAGTATCCTTCAAGGAACTTTGATGCATAAAATAAGTAAAAATGGTGGGAGTGGTTTTTCTAGAAGAATACAACGAGAGTGTTGTAATCATACTTCGAAGCCACAGGTGGAGATTCAATGATAAATATGAGCTTCTAAATGAGTATGTGGCCAAGCTCTAATAAACAACAGTAATAGAGGGATCAAATGGACAAAGAAAACAACATTATTTCCCTCCATTATAAACTAGATCAAGAAACCCTCGATCTCAAAGGCTCAAACCAGTGATCTTGAGTGGAAAAATCATAAAACATTGATCTGTTTATACCTCAAAGAGAGTTTTCTATAGGGTTCATTTTAAGACCCCCCTTTACAAATTTATTTAGAATGGGTGGTGAATATCCAAAATTGACTTTCACATCAATGGTGAATTTCTGAAAAACCGTTTCATGGAAAATCCAAGTGCATTGAATGATTGTTCATCATCTTCTGTATAACCTAGGTTGGATGGTGTCCAATCCAAGTTTTATGGAAGATGATGGATGGTCATCCAATTCAGGTTGGATGGTCTTCCATGGTCTTCCAAAAAACCTGGGTTGGACAGTCCAAGCCAGGTTATACGGAAGTCGATGGATGGCCATCCAACACGGATTGGAAGGACATCCATTATATGTTGTCTGACCCAACTGTCTAACCTCAGTTGAATGACCATCCATTTTATTCTGTCTAACCTAGGATGGATGGCTAGGTAGGACGATAGAAAATGGAAAACCGTCCAACACAGGTTGGACAACCATCCATCGTTTGCCATATAATCTAGATTGGATGGTAGAAAACGGTTGTCTATCCTACCTAAGTTGGATGGACAATCGTTCATTGTTGGATGTTTTCATTAAATGGGTACCCCCCTGTAACCCTGCAGGCTATGTATTATACCTCATAAAATACAAGCATAAGTAAATTTTTACATATAGATACTAAGCGAATGACCCATACAAATGACTTCTCGGTGGAAATTTTAGGTGAAGTTAGTGGAAACTGACTTCCTAAAATTTTCCATTTTCAATTTCAAAAATCCCTAATATTCACAAGTTTACGAAAATTCACTACTAAAATTTTCCCTGGTGTTCTAAGTGCAAAACCATGAGTTACAAGAATAAATCAAAAAGCTCGAAGTCATCCAAGAAAAAAGTAGCAAGCATATTTTTGAGCTAGAAAAATATTTGAGAGTGATAATTTTTGTAACAAATAACCAAATAAATGAAAGTATGCAAATTTGGGACAGTAAAAAATACTGAAATTAGATCAGTTGGGGCTAAAAAAACATGAAATAGTGAGCCACATAATAACGGACTGAGTTAAAAAGAAACAAAATACTAAAAATACCTTTAATGACAGCTAGGAGATGTAAATATTAAACAAGTGAAGAAAATATTCAAACAATTTCACTCGATTATGAGTTAATGAACTGTTGAATCCCTTGAATGAAACAATACACAGGTAACACAAATTCTCTCAAGTCTTATTAAAAAAACTTAAATTAGATCCTCAAATCCATATCGAAGTGAAATAGGCTAAGATTTATGTAGGAAAAAATTATTTATAAGTGTCAAACCGTGCCAATATGAAATGCAAAGAAGGTTTACCTTTTATGTGAACTAGGTCGAAACAAGATAAACCACAAATGTAATGCAGAGATCTAAGTCTTCTCAAGAACATGACTAGTCAAGATGAGCCTCAAAAAACAAATCCAAACCAAGAGGACTAAAAGCATACATTCAGGCCACGAGAGAATCATAGAAACAGTGCTTCAACCCACAACTATGGTGACCAAATTGATATGGCTCCAAATAGGAACCCAGAAGCAAAAATAAAAGGTAGAAATAGAAGTAATGGGAACAAAACAGAATCAGTGCAATAGAGTAAAATATTCCATCATTGGTAAATGGACACTAAGCTTGAACAATAAGCCATGTCAAGTAAGGAAAAACGATAGAGTTACCTCCTTCCCAACATCTATAGAACTTACCAAATTTTTGAAAACGTTACAATGCAAAATGAGGGGTTATTAGGGTTACAACCATAATGACATGAAGTTAACTAGGGTGATAGTGTAACCATAATCAAGTGGTGGGTTAGTACCATACCTTTTCCAATAAGCATGTAGGGTGGGACTTTACTATGCTTAAAATCATTATTTGCAAGATGGGATGAATATACATTTTGGCAAAAGTCAATAATAGACCATGATGTCAAGCCATGCCAAAGCGGAATTATTATTAATTTCCTAGATTAACTAATTATGCATGTTTCCTAATGTGGTGGAAGAAGACAACTTATTTCCACCATGCTTGCTAAAATATAGACAAAATAGATTTGGAGATAGGACAAAAATAATCTTTTCCATGTAAAAAGGAACTAATTTACTGTAATATTTGCTAAAAATACCCTACTTTTCACTCATCAGTCACCAAAGTAATGTTGAATAGTAAAATTATTTTGACCAGGGATGAGGTGGAGACCATGCAGGCTACTTTTAGCATTTTTACTATTGAAATCGTAAAATTAGGCATGAAAGGGCATTTTTAACTTGATTATTTTTGGCATGAGTTGTTCTTAGCATTGGTGGGTGATTTTTTATATTTATGCCTTACTCTTGCAAGTGTATAGGGGGGCTGAAATGTTCCAAAAATATGCCCAATCCATGCCAATTTACACTTGTGCACCTATTTGATGAATAGAGTTTGATTTCCTCCACTTGCAGCTTCTTGAAGTGTGTCACAACAATGTAATGGTATGTTTTAGTGAATTTTGTAAGCTAAAGAACAGGGATGGAAGCCTGATTACTTTATTGATAATTGATCCAATCAAGTACAATGGTGTAAGATGCATTATTTATAGATATTGGATAGCCAAATATAAAGAAAGAATGATGTTGCATAGGTGCAACAATAATCATGATTACATAAGCTTCCAAAAGAACATTCACAAAGCATAACAAAATTAAATACAAACAAATATATTGTTCCAAATATGTAACAAATAATCCTACATTATGTAATATGACAAATATGGTTTAAAAACCATATAAAAATAATTAAATAAATAATGATCACCTAATACAATGCATAATTATGATGTCAATTATATTTACCCTAACATCCCCCCCCCTTAATTTTGCATTGTCTCAAGGGATGAGGAGAGAAATTATCAGAAAAAATCGAACTTGTCATGTGCAAGTGACTTGGTGAAGATATGTTCTTATTGTTCAACTATTGGACAAAACATAAGTTGTATATTGTGTTTCAAGACATGCTCACATATGAAATTTACCTGTACCTCAATGTGTTTATTTCTTTCATGAAAAATTGGATTGCGAACAAGTTTGAGAACACCTTAGTTTTCTACATATATGGTGGTCCATTTGGCCTGTGGTATTCCCAGTCCTTCAAGTATGCAATTTAGCCATATCGCTTCATAGAAAACTTCTCCTACAGAATGATACTCGGCTTCTGTGGAAGAATGAGAAACAAACTATTGTTGTTTGCTTCTTAATGATATTGGTCCAGATACCATAAAGAACAAAAACCGTGAAGTAGATTTTATGTCATCAATGTTGCTTGCATGATCTGAATCTGAATATCTTGAGAAGAAGAAGTTTTCATTCTTCTTGTATTCTAGACCAAGATCCACTTTTCCCTTGAGATATCTCAAGATACACCTTGTTTCCTTCCAATGAAAAATTTTGGGTTCCTGCATGAACCTCGATAAATAGCTCATTGCAAAGTTGATATCTGGTATAGTGTAGGTCAAGTAAATGAGACTCCCAATAAACTACTGATAGAGAGTGGCATTTACTGCAAGATATGGATCTGAAAGAGATAACTGCAATCTATTCTCCATATGTGTAGCAATATGTGTGCAATCAATCATCTTGAATTTCTCGAGCATTCTCTTGGTATATTTCAACTGAGAAACAAAGATTTGAACTTTTTTGCCATACTTACAATCCAAGATAATAATGCATCATCCCGAGATCTTTCATTTCCAATGATCGGTTAAGATATTTCTTTGTTGCATCGATCATCCTCACTGAACTACCAGTGATGACTAGATCATCAACATAGAAAAAAATAATCACAATATCCCCCCCTTGCTTTTTAAAGTAGATATTGGGATAGTATGGATTTCTAAAATATCCATGTTGTAATGAGATGCTCATCAATCTTTTTGTACCAAGCCCCGGGTGACTATATAAGGCCATACAAGGATTTCGTGAGTTTACATACCTTTTCTTCTTGACGAGGTACAACATATCCCTTAGGTTGTGTCATGTAAACTTCTACTTGTAAATATCGGTCAATAAATGCATTTTTTACGTCTATTTGATGGACTTTCCAACCAAACTATGCAGCTAGGTAATCTTGATCATTTTTATTTTAGTCGTGGGAGTAAATATCTCCTCGTGGTCAATGCCTTATGTTTTTGCATACCCCTTTACTACTAGTCTCACTTTATAATTGTCCAATTTCCCATCTGCTTTGTACTTTGTTTTGAATATCCATCTACATCCAATGGGTTTATTCCCTGGTGGAAGATCGACAAACTGCCAAGTGTTGTTTTTCATCAGTGAGATATACTCAACATACATGGTATATTTCCAAGATTTTTACTGTAGGGATTCCTGGACTGTAGATGGCTCATTTGATTCAATAACTCTACTCATCAAAACAAATTTCAATTCTTCTCTTTCTTTAGTGTGAGTTTGTGGTCCATTAGTGGATATATCTAGTGGAGAAACCATTCTTACATTTCATAGTATGATAGTATAACAATTGGGCATTCATGGTTCTATCAGATGATCACCATCATCCACTTCATCACTTTCATCATCTGCAGGAACATCAAATTCTATTTTTATAATTGGTGAAAAATCTACATCATGTGAGTCTGGAGGAGGAGACTCTACTTCCTTCTTCTCAAAGAAATCATCATCTATGCTGGTGTAGGTTCTCCTGGTCTTTAGATCCATAAATCTATACCCAAGAGTCTCTTCATTATATCCAATGAAGATGATATTTTGTGATTTCATATCCAATTTTTTTCTATTCTTCTTCGGTATGTGCATACTTGATTTGCACTCAAATACTCAAAGGTGTGCAATAGATGGTTTCCTCTTTGACTATGCTTCATGTGTTGTTCCTCCATCAAGAGCAACTTTGGGCTCTCTGTTCAAAAAATACATTACTATCTTTACTAGTCCAGAATCATCAATCATGCATTGCACCATTTCCATGATAGTACGATTTCTTCTCTTAACAAAACCATTCTGCTGTGGTGTGTGTGGAGGAGGCATTTTTGGAGGAATCACATTACCTTGTAGGTAGTATTTGAAATCATCACTAGTGAATTCCCCCTCTCAATCTGAGTGGAGAGTTTGGATGTGATGACCAGTTTCATTCTCAATAGCTACTTTGAATTTATTGAAGTTTTCAAAATCTTCACTTTTCTTCTGAAGAAAAAAAATCCACACTTTTCTCGAATAGTCATAAAAAAGCATGAAGTACTAAAATCCAGAATGACTTGGTTGCATCAGACCGCAAAGATTGGTATGAACTAGATCAAGCTTACCATGAGCTTGAAAAGTACTCTTTTGGAATGAAGGTCTGTGTTATTTTCCTGCTAGGAATTGAGGATACTTTTTTGTGTCCTTCTAGAGACATGGTAATCCTTTCACCATATTGTGTCAGGGAAGTGTCTTGAGATACTTGAAAATGATGTGACCAAGTCTCTCTTGCCACAATTGTGTAGAGGTAGATTTCTTAGCCACAAATTCCTGATCATCTCTGTGGAAAAAATCAAGTTGGAACATGCGTCCAACATTAGAGACTTATCCAACTATTTTTTAGCCTTGTGATTTGTCTTGAATTAAACACGTTTTCTTTCTGGAATGACTATCAAAGTTAATTTTCAAGTTATGATCAAGGATTTGACTAACTGACAATAGATTATTTGTCAACCCGGGGATATATAGTAGATCTAATAATCTACAGTTGCATGAATCAAGGGGTACAAAAATATCCCAATCCCCTAAACTATGTATGAAGAATCATAAACCTAATGAAACATTGTTCTAAGGTGTGTCCCTCATTGAAGTAAACTAGTCTTTGTGGCTGGTCATGTGTCGAGTGGCTCCCGAATCAACAAACCAAACATCACTAGATGACGTGGAGGGTTCACTTGATCAAGCAATGTACATGTAGTCTTCAACATCTGAATGTTCTTCTTTTTCATAAATATTTACTTACTGATAGGGTTTTATTTTCTAGTTCCCCTTTTTCTACCGTTGATTGTAGTTAGAGTTTCCCTTGTGAGATTATTGATTTTGAGGTCCATAATTGCTTGATGAAACTTTCTTGTATTTATTATACTAACAATCTTTCAACTCATGTCCTCTTTTATAGATTGGGCATTTCTTCTTTTGTTGTTTGTCCCCTTGTTGATGTTGATTTTGGGATTTTTGATAGGAATTAGCGTTTCCTTTTCCTCTTCCTTTCCATTTATGATGAGAATAAAATGATTTCTCCTCTTCATCATCTTTATTGTACATTTCTTCGTCTTGTTGCAGTAGGTTTATCAACTTGTCAAAACTCACTGTCATATCTGACAAGTTTAGTGTTGTCAAAAAAAATGTGGTATGAAGAAGGGAGTGCTCTCAGAAAAAATGGAATGAGAGAATCATCAGTGAGATCTTCTCCTATGGATAGAAGTGAAGCCCTCAACTCTGTAACTCTTGTCAAGAAATATTTGATTTTCTCATTTTGCTTAAAATTTAGTGTGTGCAACTAACTCTGCAAATTGAGAATGATATTCTTGTTTTTGGCCTCGTATACTATGCTCACATTATCCCACACTTCTTTTGTTGTTTTGGTATCTTGAATGTGGGGTTGCACATCATCGGAAACTCCAAACAAGATGATTAGTTTGGCCTTCCAAATAGATTTATCAAATTATCTTTGTTGTGTTGTATCAGTTGCTGATCTAGTTACATTACCATTCACAACAGTCCATATCTCTTCAAACTCAAGATGTGTCTTGATTTTTTTCTTCTATGCAGCATAGTTGTTTCCTCTGAGTAGTTGTGAATCTGGAAGAAATAACTTGGGGGCATTGGTGCCCATTTTATAGAATCAATTGATAAAGGGTAAGGATTTTATCACTCTAGGTATACGGTCTCCCAATCTATAAACCATCATTCTGATAAACTAAACCTTTCTATATACGTGCCCTTCCGATACACCCATCGGTATGTGGAAGAAGATCTCCCTTTCTAGATACCCAATTGTACGTGAAAGAGGCATTAACCTACATGAAAGCATTTAATATGTTGTACCAAGACAATATTGAAAGGGGTCTGTGTGATTATTGACACCGGTTATAAGAAATATCCTCATACGCGCGCGTAACTTTGCTATATACTTGGATAATTTCTCAGTCCAGATTTAAGCCATGCAATCATAAAAATATGGAAGGGAGTGCTCGGAGTGTGTGCACTGTGTCCTTATTACTCCCCATTGATTTAAAGGGTCGATGCTTAGATGATGTTGTTTCAACTATATTAGGTGTTAAGTGTATTAGTAGTCATGAAAAATTTACCTGTAAGAATTTCCTAGAGGCACTATTTATACCGAACGCTGCAAATGAGATCTAGGATCTCGTGAGTGTTTTAGAACCAAATTCTACTCTTTTTTATTACAATTCTCTACTAGTTTTTGTGAAACTACAATGTTTGTGGTTGAATATGCAACCTGAAAATTAGTACAATACACTGAAGTATACAATTACATTCAATTTTTTTGAAAAATTGAATGCAAGACAATTTTTTTTTTGTTTTTTCGGGGCCCTAGTGGCCTCTGGAGCTCAAAATGACCCACGATGCCAAAAAATGCAAAAATATAGCTGAAAATGTAGTTTTTAGGTGTCCCCCTTTTAGAAAATGATGCTTGGAATAAACAAATAAGCCAATTTGGGTGGCTTGTTTAGTTAGGACTAAGTAGTTTAGCAGAGGGTTTGCTACTATTTTTTCCTCCCAAGTTGGCAGTTTTCCAATTTTCTTCAGTAAATGTCAATAGTTTTAAAAATTCATTAGGGGTGGGGTTCAAACCCCATACCTCCCACTCCAAGGTATTTTTCTTTAACCACTTCAATGCTCTAAATGCTTGTGTAATGAAATGAACCAAAGCATATTTTAAAAATTATAAAACAAGACTAACCTTATAACCTACAACATGGCTGGGAGACACCATGTGGTCGATGGTGAGAGGAAGCGAGATTATGGTTTCAAAAAGCTCAAAAACGAGAACTTCTTTACAAATATTTGTGCCTCATTCTATTGATAAGTTCTATCCACTATTTTTTATTGATTTATATTCATTGCTTTGGATTTACATTACCATTGTGTGCAGGATCATTGGCTGCTTATGGATTCTACATGAATTTACTCATTTGTTTGTGGGTGTGAAGGGGTCGACTCGTTTATGTGAAGGGATAAGTAGGGCACTCGCCATATAGCTTGGCTTGGTGGATCATGTGTCAAACGTTTCATGTGTTTCTTATATTACCCTCTGTTTGTTCTTCTTTGCTATGTGTAATGTTTGGATATAGGCTTTGTATGTAGGATCAGATCACAGGCATAAAGATAGGGGTCTAACGAATTAGGTTATGGTGAACGAGGGTGATTAGAAAGGGATCAAACCCTCAACTTGATTCACAATGAAATGACTCAACCACTTGTATAGCCTTCAAATCACTTGAATAACCTGGTGCATGGGATTTGATCTCCTTGTTTAATGCAATGTCAATGTAGGGATTGGCATGTATGAGTCTCCAAATCACCTTTCTTCAACCTATGTGGATAGCTCGATCAGAGAGCTTGGTGTGGATGCAACATGCTCAGACTCCAACTTGGTGGCTAGGGGCAAAGACCTCAAGATTTGGTGTTGTAACTAGTATTACCTACAACTAACACTGTCACCAACTTTAGTGAAAAAATCCCTAACGGGGAAATATATATATATATATATATTTAAATTCCTATAGCAAATTTTTCCTCATGCAGGGGTGCACCAGTGCAAAAAATAATTGGGTTACAAACACCTAGAATAGAAGAGAGGGTTGTGGGGATGTAGGGATTTCTAGAAAGTTGCTGGAGGCAACACAGGCTCTCCTCGAAAGAAATTTCTTCTCCAAGACACTTCTCTTCCTACTACATCCTCTCTCCAACACTTCTCTGCTTCACAGGTCCAGATTCCTTCTCTGGTAGCAAATGTAAATTGAAGAAAAGGGAAAAAATCATGATTATTTTATTGATAATCAATCCAATCAAGTACAATTGTGTAAGCTATAATATTTATAGATAGTGGACAGCCAAATACAAATATAGAATTATTTTGCATAGGTCCAACAATAATATTGATTACATAAGGTTCCAAAAGAACATCCGAGAAGCATAACCAAATTAAATACAAACAAGTATATTGTTCCAAATATGTAACAAATAATCCTGCGACTATGTAATATGACAATTATGGCTTAAAAACTATATAATGACTACCTAATACAATGCATAGTTATGATGTCAATTATATTTATCCTAACAAATATTTCTTTCCTTTACATGTTTAAAAAATTGTCAATCACCTCCTTTAAGTTATTGTGAAGCTTTTACAAGTACTTTAAGTGCCGATTTGCTTGGAAGTATAATTACACCCTCCATTGTTTGACTTAAAGCTTGTGCATGCCTTTTGTGAGTTTTCAAGCCAATCAAACAATAGTTAAAGTGAATGTTACATGTTATTGCAAGTTAATTGGTTTCCTTTTTTGCAGTAATAAGTCCCAATATTTTGGTGTGTCACCCCTTTTATTTTATTTTATCAAGTTCAAGTTACTACTATTCCTCAAACCCCACTAGGTTAGTAGTTTTAGGTGATCCATCAAGGGAACCAACCCACTCTAGACATTCTTCTTCGTCTGAGGAACCCACAACCCAGAGGAAATCCCATTCTATCAGCCGAATTCTGAATCAGATAGCCATCCAAATCAAAGATGTACTTAAGGCCACTAATAGTAAGATTAGTACATGAATTTGATACACTAGTCACCTTTGTGACCTTTGAGATTATATTATCTTCTACTCACACTTTTAACAACATAATAACCTCATGAAGATGTTTATCATAATCATTTATATTAGTGACAGGAATTTTCTATTTAGTGATAACTATTTGATCAAGATATTGATATTCACATACCATTAAAACCTTTTGTCTCCATAAAATGATATACTTTCCTATCAAGTTTTGTGAATATGGCAGCAAGAGTTGTTGTAAACTAGCCATTTCGACCAAGTTTTTCTTAAAAAAATTAGTATACTACAAAATTTTGATGAATTCACAAATTAATTATTACTAACTATGGACGCAAATCATAAAACAAACTATACCTACAAGTTTTAATAAAAAATATAACATTGTTTGGGAAATTATAAACTTTTCATCTTTAAAAACAACAAAAAACTATAAAAAAAAGTTCTTAAAGTAGGAGATATACAACTCCAATTAAAAATTATTTTTGCATTGGATTTCAGTTAAAACCCCCAAAAATGATCAAACTATTTAGCATACTAAACACTTGCGTGATAATTAATCATAGGCAGGGCCCCAATAGGGTTTATATTCCATTGTTTTCAATTTTCAATATTTTAATCAATTAAAATATATCCAAGTGATTATAATTTACCAAAAATATATATTATAAAAATAAACCAATTACAAGAAACATGTGTAGTTGTAGGAAAATGGCCAAATGTAAAGTTTTCAAATGTTTATTATTGATTTAAGAATTTTTGAATATTTTATTAAAATCTGAATTTTAATGTTTGTTATAACTAATTGACAATTAAGTATAGGTGTTAGGCAATTTATTTGATTTTTATTTGAAAGTAAATAAAAGAGATAAGGAACTTATCTTAATTTCACTAATCAAGGAGTGAGTCTGAAATGGATAATGTGATGAAACAAAATCGCAAACTGTTACAACTTGGCTAAAAAATGTCAAACTGGAAGAACATGATATACATGGGAACCCAGAAAGGGGCAGTAACTCCAACGGTCACTACATACTGAAAATATGCACACGAGTATTCAAAATTTCTCAGAACTCCAAATTTTCATGGTCACAATTTTTTTGTTGTTTTATGCTATGAATTCACAAAAAAATCACTGAGCTTTTTGGAACCTTCAATTAAGTATAAACCTACAAAACCTTCAAAACGACGTCAAATATTAAAAGAAAATATGCAATATGAAGTGTCACACTTTCCTCAACATTTATAATGGTGAACTTATGATGGAGTGATTCACTACATCTTAGACCCAATGTAGTTCTATGTGCTTGTGTGTGTAATAGTTCTCCTAGGTCACCCTTACACGAATCACACCAAGATAGAGGAAGGTAGAACTACATAATATATAAATGTATAGATTGAATAGAATGGACTCCCTTTCCTATGCACTGTGTATGCAGACTAATGCACACAAATGCATTCCCTTAAGATATGTAGATAACTAGCCCTTGATAAGAATTTCCTACCCTTATAATGGTATTTATATTTAGTTTATATATGGATCTCTTGCTTGAATTTAAACACTAATTACCTGACATGCCGAATAGTAACTTAGGATATGAGTGGGAAAATTGAAAATACCGACCTCAAGTGCAAAAAATAAGATCAAACATAAAGAGGGCACCAGAACCCAGGATGGACAGGAGAACCTAGGTGCTAGTGGCCAATTCTAGCTGCTAATGTCTAGAATAAAAATGACGCAAAATGAGTGTAGACTCAATGAAAAGGATCCATGTGCTCTGACTAGAACTGTGTGTAAGAGTAACAAGTGTGATAGACAAAAGAAATAGAAAACAACAAGACAAACAAAATGACTAGAGAATGGGTCACCAGTGAATACTTTTCTTACGTAAGATCCATATATACAACAACATAATTAACGGTATAGTAAATATTAGTAAGTGCGTGATTTTGTGTCTACATTTTACCTTACTTTATGTTGTTGAATGAAATCTTGGTAACATAAACTAGATAAAGATGCATACCTGAGAGAAGTTTGGAGAAGCCCATATAGCAGAAGTACGTGCAGATATTATAGAAGTACATGTCGAATAAGAACATATATCATGGAGAATCATGGATCAACATGTCAATCCATGTAGCGTAACAGGAGATGTGGGATTTGTTGACATTTTTTGCACTTGTGCAAAAATGGGATACTCAAAACTTTATTTTCGATAGAAGGAATTGATGAATGTACCTAACTAGGGGGTATATAAAGTTTAATTGTGTTTTTAGTAAGGGTATTAAAAAATCAAAATGCAGCTATGCATGTTATTGCATAATGCAACACCTCACCTATGTTGTTATTCTTTGTTAACCTTCATCAAAGTTGCACAAAAGCTCCAAAGAACTAAAGTACATCCTTGAGGAAGACCGGAATAGATGCAGACCTAAGGATTTGGACTCAAAAGTAACAAACTTAGTTGGTATTTACATTGCAGATGTTCATTATTAAGTTATATGTATTTTCAATTTGATCATTTCCTAGGATTAAGCATTATTAAGTATGTTATTGAGCTTGTTTAATTCATTGTACCATCATTACATATCATAAGAACTAAAACTAAAAGGAATTACACAAATCAATTACAGAAATAATTATCATGTATTCATTAAGAAAATTCCATGTTCTCCCACACAAGCGGTCAGATGTAACTTATTATTATCAAAATTAATGGTACACGTACATGAAACTAAAAGAAAAAAAAGTATAGAATGAAACACATCACTGCCTTGGGTTTTATTTTATTCTTTTCATTTCAGTTCCATCTCTTTCATCTTCATCTTCTACATCCAACAACTATAGTGTACCTAGAAAAGAAAAAGTAAAGAATACCAGTTAAGAGCTCAAGGTTTAATCTGTACTCATGTGTTATCTAGCTTTAATAAAATAAACCATTTGAGATCAAAAGCATAAGGTGCATCAATTAATTGATATAGAAAGTAAAATTACCATCTGGTAGAATATCGTGGCATTCACTGGAATCATGATAGATAGAAAAGAGAGAGAGAAAGAAAGTCACTATTGAACATAGGAAAGGCCAAAAAAACCTAATTATTTTCTAACTATTTTCTTAAGTGTACAGGTACAGGTTGCAGTAGAAAAGAACCAAATGCATGTTTAATATTTTGTACTATCAAGTATTAATTTCATTCAATGATAAAATACAATTCAAGGACTACAAAAGAAGATTCATTCATGACTATCACAATACATTATCAAATGAAAAGTAGAACTTGTTCATAAAATATAAAGTCTATCACATTGATGATCCGTACACTTTTCTATAGTTTTCATCATAGATGCATGAAGTTCTTGTAAGCATGCAGGTAACTTCATTGAATCATAAAATCAAGAATGAGTTTTTGGTACAAAAGATCTATAAATGAACAATATATTTAGATTAACAACTCAACATGAAAGCTTCTAGATCAAATAACATCAAATCAGGGTAAATGCCAAAGTTACATAGTTCAATAGATCCTACTTTAAGGTTCAGACCACACCAAGTGTCAAAACCTTAGCTGGGGAAATGATTCTAAAACGAAGCCTATAAGACTTAATCAAAACTCAACTATTCAAAACTCAATGACCCAAAATGGGGAATAAAACTTTCAAAATCTATAAATCTTAGGTAAATGGTGAACCATTTCAAAAGTAACTAAGAATGGAATCTCATAATCGAAGTAAAATTTAACCAAGGTTTCAGTATTTGAACAAAAAAAGTAGTCATAATTAGCACACAGTTTCAAAGATAAAAAATGTAGAATATCAGCGGAGATTGAACATCAAATGAATTTCAGATACCTATATTTTTCAAAGCCCATAAAGAACACAATATGAACTACAACCATTTAAATAAATAGATTGAAATACAACAACACTAAGGTTTATAGTGAAAACAAGAAAAATCAATTGAACTAGAAGATGAAATATAACTACAAGTCCAAATGGTTCATAAGCTTGAGATAAATTTTGCAAAATTTACAGACATAGAAGGAATAATAATTTCATAATCTACGACAATCTATTTTGACAAAAAATTTATAGAAAAAATCAGCCATAAGGAGGCTAAACTTACCTTTTTTCAATCCATTTCTTCCAACTTTGGGAGTTGCAAAGAGAAAGTATTAACAATCCAAATTAAGATTCGAGCTGAAGGTTACCATAAGTCACAAGAATCCAAGTGAGTAAAACACAATTATCAGTAAAACAATAGTCACAAAGAAGTGAAACCAATCAAAGGTTCAAGGATTTATCTAATAGCATTATCATAGATCTTAAAGAGCAGACAGGAATATTTGAACTACAACAAGCTAAAAAACGATTTTTGTGCTTAAGAAGGCACGAGCTTAAACCATCCATTTCAAGAATAGAAGCTTTAGAATATCAATAATGGTAACGGCCTCTCCAAAAATCTTTGAACAGAAGCTACGAAAAGAGAAAAAATGTTAGATTATGCAAATCACTTAGAATCACAGAGCCTCACCAGAGCTTTTAAAATGACTAGTTCAGAATCAAGCTTCAAAGTGCAAAAATTGAGCTATGAATCATATATTCATGGAGGTCAAGTAGAAATTTTTAGCATTACTTCACCTAGACTTAAAACTGAGCAAGTACCGAAATGACCAAAATTATTTCTAAGTTGAGAGATGAGAAGTGCATTAAGCCAGCTTTGAGCCTAGAAGATCACTAATGGTAAGTCTAAAAAAATTGGCATGGCTCAACGAAATGCAAAAATGATCAGTTAACAAGTTTTCACTCAAACCTAACTCACCCATGCCAACCATTTAATACAAGATCAACACCTTGATTATCTAATGGTGCAGAGATCAACGACCGATAAAAGTTCATTGAATTCAACCGCGATCCTAGGTCACCATTGTAAGTCAGCATCATCAATGGAAGATCAAAAAAGGACATCAATCAATGGATCACAATTACAAATTGACTTCAAACTACCCTGTTAACCATAGTTCACAAAGTAATGGTCAATGAGATGCATTAGTATAAATATCAAGGGTTGATAATTGATTCAAAAAATCAATGCAAACCCAAGAGAATACGAACTACAAGATCAATGGCTATAGATCAAAAGGATGAAGATTAAATCATGCACAATCCAAACCCTTGACTTAACCAAAGTTGCAACATGTGTACATGTCTCAAAATTGGAAAGGAACCCCTACGTTAGGGTAAAATAAAATTCCACTTGGTCAAAGGATATGAAGGGTCTAGTCATCATATGGAGAGGGACCAAAACCCCATATATTAAACTAATGATTTGCACATTAGACCATATCCATGGTCAAAAGTCTAATATGATAACATTATCCAAACAAAAGGTATGACACTATGATGTGTGTCATATGATTAATCAAAAAAGGGACCTAAAAACATTATTATATGTGACATGGTCAACAAAACCATATTTTATGAAAATTATTTAAAAGGTGCCCAAGTATGATTAACAAAGGTGTATACCATAATGTAAATAATCCAATGATTTATATGCGTAAGGTAAAGATTTTTCTTAGAGCCTTAACTTTTGCAAAATATACCTTAATCTTACCAAAATAACCTCATTCAAAGGGAAAGGAGAATATTATTTTCTACATGTGCACAGTGATCCCCACTAGTTGGTAAAGTGGAGTTGGATAATTTTTGCTAAGTGGTGGAGATTAAAGGCATTATTTTTGCACATTATGAAAATTTTTGCATGCCATCATTAGAGGACAGATCAAAGATAAAGAAAAATTTATCATTGCAAGTAGATTTTCAATGCATAGGTGTCACATCATGCACCTAAAAGATAAAGAACATAATTACTTGCATTGGAAGAGACTTGCACACCAAAGCAAGAGCTATTGTTAGCTAATTTATTCACCCAAGTTTATTCATTGTATTAAAAGTAGAGAAGTCAACTACACTTTGACTAAAGTGTATTTTTGTAACTAAGGCTATTAATGCCTCATTGTAAACTACATGGTTATTTTTATTCCTTTATTTATTCATGATAAAGGCTAAAATTAACATGCATGGGCGAGTACAAACTGTAGTCTATTTTTAGGAGGGGTTGGGTGAAGTATTTTTGCTATATATTACATGTGCACTAGCAAGGCACAAGGAGGAATTTTTGGATATAGGAGTGTTGAAAGATATTTTTTTTCCAGTTTTTCCCTTGAATGAGAACCAGTTATTGCCTTTCCAATTATTTGTAGTGGTGTGTATCTTTCTATTAACTCTTGTGAATGTTAATTCCCTGATTTAATTATCTTACCTTGCTGTAAATTTGGTGTTTTCTATACAGTCTTAGTGTGCATGTTAGCTACTATGTTTGTTGTGATTTATTCCCTCAACACACAAGTGTTTGCCTTAGGATCAAGTTAAAAACCATTGGTTCATGCATCTACAATTTGTTCTCAATTTTATTGATGCATGTACTCAGTCAAAGCCCTCAATCAATTTGGTGTATCACCCCATTTCAATTTCAGTTACAACAATCTTTTTACCCCTAAATCTCCAAAAAAAAAATTAGTTTAGGATACATCAATAAGGAACCGACCTTGATACTAGAGACTCACCTCAACAATAGGTATACCCATAGACCTGAGGTGTTTCCATTGTATCTATAGAAGTGAGGGAATAAAGAAATCTTAGAACCCCTATTTTTATCTCTCAACAAGGGGTGCACTTCTGAGAGATAATAGTTTTTAGCATGCACCTGGTGGGACACGAGTCAGATTTGTAACAATTTTCAGCAAGTTACAATAGATTTAAAGCAAAAAAACTACAGCACTTTTGGAAGGACAAAACTATAGATATTCATTGAAAATGAAAATAAAATTATTTGGTGACTCTATAAGGTTGATTTCAGACCATTTTTGTAGCATATTTCCATGCCTAAGGTGACTACAAGATCAATAAGTAAGAGGTCTTCCTCATAATTGTATTTCTTTTCCTTTAAATTCAGCAAGAAGAAGAAGAGTTGGCAATACCTTACCCTATAACATGCCTAGTTTTGGAAACCCTCCTCCCTTGCTTCACCACATATCAATCTTGTTTTTCAAATCCCATTTATTCTAATGGCTCATTAAACACCACCTAGAAATTTTATACCTTTTAATAATGGCATCCCTTTGATTATTCTTATTTATCATGATATACCTATTGTTGCCTTAAAATTTTTACCCTCATTTATTGGTTAAAATCATATTACCCCTACTAAGCATATTAAAGACATTACAGCCCTTTGTTCAGTCCATAATAGTACTCATGAATATGTAGCCTTAAGACTTTTAGCTGCATCATTTAAAGGACAAGCATTGCAATGGTACAAAACTTTAGAAGTAGGGACAATAACAACTTGGGATGAATTAGGAGATCAGTTACTTAAGCAATTTCAAGACAATTCTGACCATTTATCTCTCATAGAGTAACTTTCTTCAATTAAAAGAGCTCCCATGAATTTATGGCTAATTTTAATATCATATTTTCTAGAACTTAGGAAAGAATTCCAACCAGTGTTAAGCCTCAAGATGATCATGCATTTTTATACTATCTTAGAGCCTTAAATAGTGAAATTTTGGCAGGTATGATACAGTCTATGGGAGGAACTACACTTCCAATAACTTATGATATTGCTATTAGATTTTGAAAATAACCTTATTCAAGATGGAAAATTTAGCTCCTAGGCCCTTTATGCCCATTATGGTAGATCTAGCACCTATTTTGTCATCCTATTACCATAATAGAGCCTGTTATTGCAGCACCTTCAGATGAAGTATTCAAAGCCTTGCAAACACTTGGGAATAAAGTGACATCAATTGAGAATAGAATGGTACCAGTAGACCTAATCAAAATACTTATCAAGCACCTTATCAACAAAATAGGTAGCCATACCAACAAAATCAGAATTATAGGCAACCTTATCAGCCAAAGCAATTTGATCCTAAAGCTCCTAGTTCATCTAGTGCTCTTGTTCTAGTCAACATGGCTTCAAAAGAGTGGTGTACACCTTGCAATCAACCTCATTCCGCTACTAATTGTCTAAAATGCATTCTCTGAACTTGAGCCTTGTTACACAACCTCAATCTAAAACATTATACATGCCTCAAATGGTAGGGTGGGAAACAAAGGTACTCAGAGTCATAAACTACCTGAACAAAACTTAGTTAGTTTTGGAGAAGAATATTTTATTGTTGTTACAACTAGGTCTCAGAAAAAGGCCCAAGATGAAGAAAAACAAAAAAAAGACTTGTTTTACCTAAAATTACCGACAAATCAGCAAGTGCATTCCTTCAAAAAATAACAAACAGTCTTGTAGCTTCTAAAGAGTATCTCTTAAAAAAGCAATTACAGCTTGATCCCAGAAAATTATTCATACCTTAGATTTCAAAAGTTGTCTAAAGCAGAGTCAGTTTTTGCTAAAGCTTATGCTAAAATTGTAGAAGCTTTTTCTAAACTTGTTTCTTCTTTTAATATTGTTGAGGTTATGAAAAAATAGGATATCAATATTTCATTATGGGATGCTTTTACATATTCAAGGACAAAAAGATTTACTTGCTTAATGAGCTTCCTAAGTTGTAGATTTCTTCAAAACCAGTCAGAGAAGGAATCTTAGAAAGTTGATATGGTCCTTGGTACAGTTGATCAAGATTGTATGAAAGAGGTTAAAGTGGATGGTACAAAAAGGTTGCTAAATGCTCATGATATTAAAAATCTACCACCCTTTTATCTTTCTCTTATTATTGGAGATCATCTAGTTCATAACTACATGGTTGAACAATGGTGCAAGCAAGCATAGTCATGCCTAAAGCAATTGTAGAAAAATTAGGCCTACAGTATGAACCTACGGAAAAGAGTGTATTATAGCTAGACAGAACAACAACCAACATAGTTGGTGTCATTAAAAATTTTGATAGGTAACATTACATATGTTTGTCCCAATGTTTCAATTTTACAAGATGTAACATGTTTTAGATCTACCTCCCTACTTTACCTTATGTTTATCAAGAGATTTTACAAAAAATATAGGAGGTTATATTTCTTCATATTGGTCATTTTTATTCTTCACTACAAGGTATGAAACTAAAGTTACAGTTAATTCAGAGCCTTTGGCTAGATTTCATATTGAACCTCATGCTTCAAATGTTGTAGCAAATTATGCAGCCATAGATCAGAATGATTTTGATGTCACAAACACATTTTTCTATATTAGATGGTGTTTCTAACTTGTTTATGGATGAAAAAAACTCAAGAAGAACATGCTTATGATCCTTTCAAGGAAGTAGAAGAAGGTTTATTTGGTGTTTATTGTTTGCATGAAGAAAATGCACCTATCCCTTTTCTGTCCAAAATAGAAAATACAGTCAGAAGGCTTATGGAAGCTTCATTTCAATGGAGCAAAGAACAAAAAAGGACAAGGTGTAGGTTTGATGCTTACTTCTCCTTCAAATGAAAGGTATTTTGTCAGCTTTAAGTCTGAAATTTTCATGTACTTGTAACGTAGTTGAATATGAAGCATTAATCATGGCCTACAATGGGCCAGAAAAAGAGGAATCAACATGTTACAAGTGTTTGGTGATTCTGAGCTAGTGATAAATAGAGTAGAAAAACTTTAATGTTTGTAAGAACTCATTATTGAAATCTTACAAACATAGAGTTTTAGGTTTAATGGATGATTTTTAAGCTATTAACATACAATCTAGTCCAAAGAGTTGAAAATAAACATGTAGATAGACTTGTAACAATTGGAGATAGCTTTTAATTTCTAGAGAAGATGGAAAATAGAAAAAAGACATCCATATATAAAGTTGATTATCATACCTCCAATGCCTGATAAATTGAAGAAAACTTAGCAAGTTTTTTAAGATAATGAACAAATATGTAGATTTCTGTAGCAAGAAGCTGAGTTTTCTGTAGTTAATCAAGAAAAATTACAGCACTTATATGGTGACCAGATTGTTCAATTGTAGAAAAATAATTTTCCTCAAGGGCTGGTCACATTCGAGGATATTTTCAGCTCAAATGATCAGACTCAGAAAAGACAAAGGAAATATCTCAACTCATGCAGGTAATTACAAAGAGGTCTTAGTCTGATGATGAAAGGAAATTATTCATTGGAAAGGTATTGTTCCTTATCTGAAAAGCATAGTCTTTTATCAGTTTATGTAAAGAATTTAAATATGTTTTTTCTTGGAAATATCAAGATTTGAAAGGATTTAATCCAAGTTTATCTCATCATACCATAGAATTATGGCCAAATTCAAAACCAGTAAGGTAGAAAAAAACGCATGTAAATACCAAGATTGAACCTTTAATGAGAAAATAGTTATCTAAGATGATTGAATTAGGTATTATTTTTCCAGTTAAACATTCAAGTTCGGTAGCTAATCTTGTGCATGTTCAGAAAAATACTGTTGAGATCTGACTATATGTAGATTTTAGGGATCTTAACAAAGCTTCATTAAAAAATCATTATCCTTTTCCCAATATGGATTGGATTTTAAGAACAATTTCAGGTTCAGACAGGTTGTCCCTGTTATATGGTTATAATGGATACAATCAAATTCTTGTGTGTGAAGAAGATAGATATAAGACAAACTTCACCACAAAGTGTGGAACTTATGCTTACAAAATAATGTCTTTGGCATTTTCTAATGTTGGTGTAATGTTTCAATGTGCAATGGATATAGATTTTCATATCCTGTAAAATAAATGCATCTTGGTCTACTTGGATGATGTTACCATATTTTCAAAGAATTATGATGATCATCTTATGCATTTAAGGCATACTTTTCAACTTTGTAGAAAGTTTGGAATATCATTGAATCCCAAAAGGTCTATCTTTTCAGTCCAAGAAGGTAAATTTATTGGATATATTGTTTCTAGGCAAGGTTTAACTATTGATCTTTTCAAAATTGATGCAATATCATAGCTGTTCTTGCCTCGTCATAAGAGAGTGTCACAAAGTTTTCCTGGAAAAATCAACTTTTTTAGAAGATTTGTTTGAGATTTTGTAGCATTAGTCAAGCCATTAACAACTATGTTAAAGAAAGATACAACTTTCTCTTGGACCAGTGAAGGAAGAAAAGGATTTGAGGCTATCAAAAAAAAAATTCACAAGCTCCTACTTTGTCAAAGCCTAATTTTTATAAGGATTTCTCGATGTATGAACTTGTAGGAGATGAAACCATTTCAACCATATTAACTCAGGTTAATAATGAGAATACATAACAACCCATTGCTTTCTTTGGAAAAATTTTAAATGACTACAAGACAAGGTACACATTTCTTGAAAATCAAGTACCTGTTGTAGTTAGAGGACTAAATAATTTCAAGTACATGGTTTCAAATAATAAGATACATTTTTTAGTCTCTCATCCAAGTGTGAAAGAATTCCTCTCGAATAGGGAACTAAATGAGAAGAGACAAGATTGGATTACAAAGGTTATGGAGTATCATGTTGATATCCATGTTACAAAGACATTCCATGGAAAAGGATTATGCAAACATTTGATTTCTGAAATGGAAACAATACATACTACACACTGATTACAACCATTAAATCATGTTGCAGTTTCATGTCAGAAACCTACAATTTTATTACAGTTTGAAAATCAACAACCAAAACTCAATCTAGAGGTTCCAGGATCAAGTTGGATTACTGATTTCACTAATTACTTGTACAAAGAGATACTTATCTGGAAGGTATGGACAATAATTAATGAAGGTATTTAAAATTACAAGGTGTATCTTATGTTTTTATTGATGGTTTGTTGTTAAAAAAAGACATAAATGGAGTTTTGTTGCGTTGTGTTGATTATGATAGAGTACAATAATTATTATTTGAGTTTAACGAAGGACCTATAGGAGATCATTTCTCAGCATGTACTACATCTCTTAAGATCATGAAATATGGTTATTTTTGGCCCAACATATTCAAGGATTGTTTGTAATGGATTAAAAAGTGTAAGAAGTGGCTTTCATTATAGGAAAATAAAGATTAGTTTCACTGCCTTTACAACCTATTTCAGTGGAGCAACCATTCATGCATTGGGGATTTGACTTATTGGCATTATAAATCCACCTTCATCAAAAGTACACAAGATGATCTTGACTGCCATGGATTATTTAACATATTGGACTGAAGAAATGACTTTGAAGGAGGCTAACAAGACTTCAATATTATCATTTTATGAAGGTATAGTTTGAAATTTTGGTGCTCCATCAACTATCATTTCACATAATGTTTTAGCATTTCTTAGAGCAAAGGTAACATATTGGGTTGTCAAGCACGGTATTTATCTAAGTACTTCATCTAATCATTACCCAAAAGGTAATGGAATAGCTTAAAGTACTAATGAAAATATGTTAAAGATTATCAGAAAAAACACTCAAAGATAACCAAACAACATGGTATCTGATGTTGAATTCAACACTTTGAGATCATAGAGTGACTCCTAAAATATCAGCTAGAAATTCACCGTACAAGCTCATTTATGGACGTGAGGAAAGAATTCCTACTTCAATTCGGCTTCCTGCATTGGATTTACTACATCAAATGAAATTACTTGAGAATGAACTAATGCAGGTTCGTTACAAAGAATTAATGGAGCTTAAAGACCTAAGAGATCAATCTCATTTGAACATGGAAAATAATTAGAAACAGATCCAGAGAATGTTTGATAAGATGGCTAAGTTTAGAGTCTTCAACGAAGCAAACACTATGATGAAATGGGATGTTGATTGTGTAAAGCCAGGAAACAACAAAAAATTTGATACAATATAGAGTGGTCCTCACATGATTTCAGCTTGCAAAGCACAATGCATTTCATCTTTCAATACTGAATGGAGAGGAACTTCCCATTCATGTGAATGATATGTTTCTCAAACACTGTTATTGAATAATATTACATTGTTGGTTAGAGTAGGATTTCCTTTTCAATAAGTGCAGTTCGTGCACATTGTAATATTTTTTTTCAATAAGTGCATTCATGCACTTAATTTGGTTTACTAGATCCTTTTCTAGTTTTAGTTTTGTTTTCAGAAGGACTAGTTTTTCACAAAAGGCATATTTTGATTATATGCTTTGAATCCATACCCATTGGACTAGAGAGACACACTGGTCTTCTAAGCTAGAAGAAAACTTTCCCTGCAACATTGTCAGAAATGTTAACAATTTTTGCAAGTGTGTAAAAATAGGAAATCTGAAACTTTCTTTTAGACAGAAGAAACTGATGAATGAACCTAACTAGGGGGTAGATACAGTTTAATTATGTTTTTGGTAAGGGGATCATTAAAACTAAATGCATCTGTGTTTTGTTGCAAAATGTAACACCTCATGTATGTTGTTATTCCATGTTCACCTTCATCAAAATTGGATAAAATCTCTGAAGAACTAAAGTACATCCTTGAGGAGGATGGGAATAAATGCAGACCCAAGGAATTGGACTTAAAAACAAAAAACATTGTTGTTGTTCACATTAAAAATATTCATTATTAAGTTACATGTATTTTCAATTTGATCATTTCCTATGATAAAGTATTATTAAGTATGTTATTGAGTTGTTTAATTCATTGTACTATCATTACACATCATAAGAGGTGAAAGTAAAAGGAAGTAAACAACTCAATTACATAAATAATATCATTTATTCATTAAGCAAATTTAATTTTTCCCACACAAATCATGGGATGTAACTTATAATTATCGAAATAAATGGTACATGTACATGAAAATAAAATAAAAAAGAAAACAGAAGAAACCAATCATTGCTCTAGTTTTAGCTCCTTCATCTTCCTTTTCTACATATTCTAACAACTACAGTGTACCTAAAAGACAAAATAGAAAAGATATCAGTTTCAAACTCAAGGTTTTATTTAAACTCATGTGCTATCTAGTTTAAGGAAACTGAACCATTTGAGACAAAAAAAAGAATAATGTACATCAATATAGCAAATTTAGGTTTGAACAGTACTATCTAGCACAATATCATGGTATTCACATGAATCATGACAAAGCAGGAAAGAAAGAGAAATAAATTCACTATGGAACATAAGAGAGGCCAAAAATCTGAATGTTTTCTAACTAGTTTGTTTAATTGTGTAGGTAGATGTTACAACTGATGAAATAAAATTCATGATTTAAATTCTAGAAATACAATATTCAAGGCTAAAAAATAAAACATCTTTCATGTATTACACCATGATCAAAGACTTGAAATACATCATAAAATGAAGGTACATTACATCATGAAATATAAACTATAGAAAATGTTTAGGTACAATTTATAAGTATTCTCCTTTATAAAATTGTTGCAAGAAAACAACTTCACTATATCATGAAATGAAGAAAGGTTTTTGATTCATAAGATCTATTGATGAAAAAGAAATCTTTGAGGTCAAAAAACACATATCATAGTAAATGTATTGGTACAGAGTTCAATAGATCCTACTTTCTCTTCGGACAACACCGAGTGCCAAAACTGGGGAAAAACCTAAAATTTTAAACCTTAGAAAAGGTGAACCATGCAAAGAACTCAAAACAGAAGCTTAGAATCCAAGTAAAACACCAAGGTTTCAATATTTGAATGAAAAACTAGTCACAATTACAAAGTTTCAGAGCTCACGAAGTATAATATTAGAGTTCGAACATAAAGTTAATGTCCAAGGGGTTAAGTAATTTCACCCAGCCAATGAAATAATTTTAAATCCCTATTTTCATGAAATATGTCTCCTCCCATCATTTACTCTTGAATTTTACCTTTTAAAACATTTACCACTTACCTATATGTGATTTTTCAGACGTATGTAAACCCCTTTCACATTGCACACTCACATTAATTCTTCACAAAGCATTAAAACTTTTAAATTGTAAAAAAAACTAGGGAGAATGGGGCCCAATGAGTTTTAAATACCCTTCCAGTTTGGTTGAAAAAACCTGTTCAAAACTAAATAAATTAAATACATCAACATTTGATCTAATCTATTGAATTTACCTCGCTTTGTTACCATGATAGAATTTGAGGATTCTAAAAACTATGGATTTAATGAATTAAATTATATAACATTAATAAACTACGCAAAAATTAAATCAATAAATATCACACTATATTGCATATCAAATAAAAAAATATTTATAGAAAGTAAATAACAAATGACACAAGATTTAGAGTGGACAAACTCGAAGGTAAAAAACCACTTTGAAAAGTAACTTTTATCTAGAGAAACCTTTTACATCCAGTAAATTATCTCCTCCTTTAGAAACCATTATCACAATGGTAAAAACAACTTTGATATATATTTTTCATTATAAAAAATGAGAACCTGTTGTCCTTTTTATATGAGGTGATCGAGTATGTCTCTTGACCCACATTTTCAACTTAAATGGTTGACACATATAGCAAGGTTTAAAATATTTAATAATAGAAATATAATTATTTCTCATTATTAAATATTTAACCTAAAGTATACCCCGAGGTTTGAATATTTAATAATAGAAATAGAAATATTTCTTATAATTAAATATTTAACCTATAGTATAATATTGGACCCATATTTAAGTAAGGGGTGGCCAACCCACTTAACCATTATGTTCAAATAGTATCACCACATTTATTTTATTTTTGTCAAGCTCAAGTTACTCCTATTCCTCAAAACCCGCCAGTATAGTAGATTTAGGTGATCCATCTAGGGATCTAGCCCACTCTTGAGGTTCTCCTCAGTCCGAGGAACCCACAATACCAATCAAATTCAAATTCAGATAGCCATCTAGATCAAAGGTACACTTTACGTTGATAAAAATTACAGAAGGGAATCAATAGTCTAGATGAAACATTAAGCTCAACAACAAGAAAACTAAGAACACATGACAAATAACTCAAGACAATAGCAAAGAAACAAACCAAAAAAAACAAGTACGAAACCTGAAAGTAACCATACCACTTCCCAACAAGAAGAACAAACAGAGTGAAAATCTATGTTAAAAGCAGCAAGAAGATCCGCAAGGAAAATGAGAACAAATTCGTTTAAATTTTCTCACCGCGACATGGGTCCAAGAATCTTCCTCCTCCTTAAAAACACCATCCAATTCAATGGGTCCATATGTATTTCTAGGAAACTCCTTGTATTTGGAGCCCTCCTCAATCTATAAGATTTTAAGGACCTCGAGATTGCAAGGAGCAGATATTGTTTTTTAGTTTTGGACCCTAAATATTTTTCAATGTTTAGTACAATTTCCTGAGATCACTCATGGATACCACTTGATTCTTCGTTCTTTGACAGAGCGGCATTTGATTGGTGATTATCTTTAGCATGTTAAATCTATTGTGGGTCTCCACTTGGTATGAGACTTAATTTTTAACTTTTTATGTTGGGAACGGGTCACCAGGAATGAGGTGAGAATTAAGACATTCCACATAGGAGACATATGTTGCCTCCCATGACACCACATTCTAATTTCTTACCTATTTTAAATTCTCCACTTGTCCTAGAGTCTACTCATCAACAACCACAATAGGGGTGAGCTCGTTTGTCCCAATCAAACTGAATCTTCCATAGACAAGGAAGCCGCATCCACAACAAACAAAGGAGAAATCATGAGGAAACCAGAGAAGCCGTCCCTAAAATTTTCCTCAAACTCACCATAAGAATTCAGATCTACATGTGGTTGGCAATCAAATTCCAACCTAAGAAGGGGATTCATACCAAGAGAGCCAACATCCTCAAAATTCTTTTCCATACTTGACTTAGGTCCCTGGAACGCTCAGCACTGTGACCAACATTCATGTAGTTGACACAAAAAGGGGGAAGATTCATACACTAGAGGTTTTAACAAAGATTCAAATTATGAGGTTAAGAAAATAGTGCAAGGAAGGGGTTTTCCCTGGGAAGCATTGACACAAAGTTTTACAGAAATTAGCCTGGTGCGAGCTAGTATAGTATAATCCACATCTAGAAAATTACTAGGGATTTTGCTATGACATGGAGAACATGAAGCTCCAAGAACTCAAGAGGTAGAGCCCAACACCTTACCCAAATAGGGAGAATAGGAGGAGCCTAGAAAAGGGAGCGAGCAAGCCATCTACTGAGAGATAAAATAGTCTTTCCATTAAACCAATGTTAGTTAAATTTCTTCATCTCTCTCGAGAATTATGGTCTGATTCTTGTTCCATTTATATTTGTTCAGTATTGGGAAAACCCCATGATGATTGATAGTGCGACTGAACTTATTTACCATTAAACCTTTTCATGGTGTCTAATGGATACCTCTTTTGGTCCCTTGGATATTATAGAGATCAAGGTTCTAGGGATCATGGTTCCAATAGATAAATCATGAACTATTTATGTTCATATGTTAGAAGTGTTTCAAACTTGGTGTGCATGGCTTCATACTTTGAAAATATAAAATTCAAGGAGATGGATGATGTTTATCATTGGAAGGATACTCTCCCACAACACCTTTGTATTATTTTTATAGCTGATATATATGTGGAATCGAAGTCAGAAGAGTAGTGTACAACATAAGATGACTGAGTTGTATGTCGAGAATTTGTGCCATCCACTTCATTTAGGTGGGGTTTCAAGGGAAAAATTTAAAGTTATATCAAAAGCATATGATGGACCCCAAATGCTTAGAGAACTGGAAAATTTTATCTGGATGATAGTGATTGATGACGCTAAGGATTATATTGTAGCATGAGTAAGAAGGAAATAATACATATAAAAGGATAACTAAACAATGTAAGACATATTATTGCTTTATTTTTTTTGGGAGAACAAGGTGGAAGATTAGTGTTGGATATGGTAACTGTTAGTGTGAATTCACAGCACCCCTGGATGTTGATCAGATTTCTAGTTTGATCATACTAGCATCCAGTGTGATTGCACAACATGGAATCCTTTCTGCAAGTGTGGGACTTGCAAAAATACCTGCCACAAGCTATTCCATTGCAGGAAAGCTAATCTAATCCTAATCTAACCATGCCAAGGAGACAGAGAGAGAGAGAGAAAAAGGGAAAACAGAGCCTACACTAAAATGGTGATATACAAGAGAAGGAAAATGTTGAACATCTATCAAAACTTCCATGGAACAAGGAGAGGTGAGCGATGGGAAGGATGGACAGATGCATCACAGGCGCAAGGATAGATTTCACACAGAAAATGTCCCAAAACTCCATGAACACGGCTCCAAACCTGTAATGAGTATTAAAACATGCACAAATACTTTCAATAAAGAGAGGAAAGAAGAAAGACAAGAAAAGAACGAGTAAGGATGGACAGATGCATCACGAAACACGTTTTTGTTGCTTCAGAAGTTTGCACAGAACATCATTTTAATGGTAAAAGGAAAAAATTCCATTACAGAGAAGGGGAGGAGGTTCAAACTCCATTTCAACCCTGGAGAAGAAAATAAGGGAGGGCAGAGCTGAAAAGATGAACCACCCCTTAAAAATGAGCCAAATCTGGCTTTTTACAATGCATGGGTCGAGCCCAGGAGAGAGAAAACGTGAAAAAATGTGGGAGCCATTCCTTATTGAATGAAGATGCATTAAAACAACATGGGTGTCCTTACAAACCCATGCCCTGACATTTTTGGTCGTGATGGAGAAGAATGCGACCCATTTCGCATTAAAACTGGTTGTTGAAACGTCAGTTCTCGCCATTACCACGCGCCAGAGACATTTCTTGATTTTCTCTCTCCAAAATGAACCAAAATGTAAGATTGACCCTGGAATCGTGTATAGAATTTCACTATCTTTCCATTGATATAAAGAACATGAAAATCCTAGCTCTGGATCGAAAGATATGGCGATTTGAAGATTTAGGGCAAAAACAGGCCAAAACGGATCGACGGGAAAATATTTGAATTTTTTCCGCGCTCTGCCACTTGGATGACACGTGTCGAGCTCTGATTCATCCGCAGGCTCATCCTTTGAAAATTTATTTCGGGCCCTTCCTTAATTTCTTGCCACTTGGACACGTGGCACTATTTTATTGGCTCGGGCCTGAGGGGCACACTTTGTCCTTCGAAAATTTGGTATTTTTCATTTTGGGAAAATTTTCCCATTTCTCCCCCGCATTCCGCCACTCAAGTGCCACATGGCACGATTTCATTGGACGCAGGCCCTTCCTAACCATTTCCCTTTTGTTTTTGCATTTGGAAAAATTTTCAAAATTTTCCCGCCGGGCCGATGAGGTGAAGACACGTGGCGAGATTTGATTCGTTGGCGGCTCTTTCAGCTTTTCGCCTCCCACGCGTCCCTCGCGTACCTTTGGCTCGGCTGTTCCAAACTGTCTGCGACAAATATCTATGAACCACCCGATTCGGGCTTCCTTGCTCTTGTTTGAGGTGAAGACACGTGGCGAGATTTGATTCGTTGGCGGCTCTTTTGGCTTTTCACGTCCCACGCGTACTTTTGTCCCAACTATCCTAGACGAAAGTCCCTTGCTTTGGCCGAATCGGCCGGTTCGTGTCCTCTGCGTACCTTTGGCCCGGATGTCCCAAACTATCTGGGACAAATCTCCGAACTGCCGGAAATGGACCGACTTGCGCCAAACCGGCCGATCCTCGTCCCACGCGTACTTTTGGCCCGGATGTCCCAAACTGCGCGAAACAAGACTTAGGAAATTTTCTTCATTTTTTCAGCCGGTTTGGCTTTTCGCACCCCGCACGTCCCGATGTTCCAACTGCTGCGCGGACTGCCTGGCAGATTTTTGGCCGATTCGTGCCCCGATGTCCCAACTGTCCCGGACTGCCTGGACTAGGACTTAGCCGATTTTCTTCATTTTTTTGGCCCCAAGCTTGGTTTTTTGCAATTTTTTCACCTTTACTAACTCGTTGGGTTTTCTTCTTGGATGGGAGAGTTAGAAAGAAGCCGAGGGGGCCCCAAAAAACATGATTTTGGGCTTTGAATCAATCTACTTGCTCGGGACTGAATAATCTGATGCATGTTATCAAAATTACCCTGGGGGGTGAATTTTGGATAACAGTAACTTTTTGTGGTCTAAACATTTTTCTAGAGTTTTCAAGTTTAATTTTGGTACTAGATGGAGCTACTGCTAGGAAGATGGTTGGTTTCCTTGTGGGTAAAGGCGATAGGATCATCATATTTAGTGATCTCAAAAAATTTATCCTTCGTGAATTTCTATAAAATGTTTTGGAAAACTTTTCAAACCGATACTTTTTATAAAATAAATTATATATAGCATATGGAGATGTGTACTCAAACCAATTAATTATCATGGAATATACTATAATTAATATTAAAAACAACTTTTTTAATATCATAGAAGAGTGTTTGGATAATTGAATATGCTTAAATATCCCCTTAAAGAATAATTAGATGAAGCAAAGTATGGGCGAATCATTAAACTATCACCATTTAACAACCTTTTCCATTATACCCAAAAGTTTTTTATTCTTAAAAAATTTGGGCTTTTGAAGTAATAAGTTTATAAATATATCTACAACTTGATCGTGTATTTTCAAGAGCATAATATCAATGAATATTTCGTATATAAGCTATCAAAGTTAATGCATATGACTATGAATGTACCTTGTACAATATTGGTATTCCACTATGTTGTCATATATATAGAAAATACTCTAATTACCGAAATAAATCGTTTTAGTTTTGATATGTAAAAATATAATCTTTGAAAGCATGCATTAAATGCATAATAAATCACACCAAATAGAGGAACCTCTAATATAGTTAGCCTACATGGTAGGAAAATAAGTAGTCATCTTATTTTTACAAGACCAAATCATATGAATTACCTCAACAAGCAAGATGTATTTTATAGTTGACTTTTAAATATTTGCAAGTGTTTCCAAATCAATATATCAATAACTCAAAAACCTTAAAAAAGAACTCAAAAATATTAATTTTTTATTAAAAAAATAATTAATAATTAATAATTAAAATCAAAGAAAATAAAAAATTATTAATAATTAAATCAATAATTGATTCAAATTATAAATTTATAAAATTTAATAAAAAATTAATAAATACTATTAAATATTAGAAATAGTTAAAAATATTTAAACTTAAATTTAATAAAAATAAATAAAAATATTAAATTAAACTTTAAAATACAAATTAAAATTAAAAAATATTAAAAATTAATTACAATTAAAATTTTAATATTCAAAAATAAAAATAATAATAATTAATACAAATTAAAACTAATAAAAATAAAAATAAAATTTTAAAATTTTTTAAAAAGAAAGAAAAAAATAATATACAAATAAATAAAGATTAAAAAGATAATTAATAAAAAAAATTAATAAAAAAATAGAATTTAAAATTAAAATTTAAATAGTAGAAATTAAAATTAATAAAAAATTAATTGAATATTAAAAATAAGAAGAATTAAACAATTAATTAAAATTAATAAAAGTTAAAAATAACAAATTGATATAAATTATAAATTGGTATAAATTAAAATTAATAAAAAATAATTAATTAATTAATAAAAAGTTAAAATTTAAAATCAATAAAAAAAGAAAAAATCATAATTAAGTTTTTTTACAAGTACAAATTGATATAAATTAAAATTCACAATTAATAAAAATTAAAGATTAAAATTAATAAACGTTCAAAAGTAAATAAAAAAATTATATTTTATAATTAATTAACAAAAATAATAATAAATATCCATAAAAATGACAAATTACAAATAATCAAATCATGAATTAAGTAAAATTAAAATTAAAACTTTATAAAAATTAAACAAATTAATAAAAAACATAAAAATTTAATATATATTATAAAAAATGGAAAATAAATATTTGAATTTATTCAAGCATTATAAAGACATTTTCAGAGAGTAATAATGGATATCACAGTAAAAATCACAAATTCCTAATAATCAAATCATGAATTACTCAGAAGACTATGAGTTAAATCTCTCAAAATGTCTAAAATTTACACAAACTGTAGTCAAAAACTTGGAACCGGGAGAAAGAGAGCTACACCATGGATCCATGAGAATATAGATTTTCAGAAGTAATTGCAATATCCAGAATTACAGGTTTTCTTCATTCATTGTTAGTGGTGCAATCAAAAGGTAACAAAAATGCAAATTAAAATGAGCAAACATGGCCAATTAAACAATGATTAATTGTTTCAAAGTACATTTTGGCCTAGATTTTAGGGTTTAATCCTTCTTTCTCTCAACAACTCAGCAAATTTTCTATAAATGTAAGTTGGAAGCTCAAATCTAAGAATGAATTCCGACAGGTCATACAAATTGGATCAAGTTAGACACTAAATTCCAAGCTTCCCCTCTCTTCATATTGAGAAATGAAAGCTTAATGAATTAATAATTAGGCTCTCAAGCCTTTCTTCTTGATAATTATAATGGCAGTCTATGCCTTATTCACTAGAATAATAATGATGCAATTGTACAAGTGTTATGAAGTAATGATAATTCATGCTTTGTGCTCAGTTATATGTCCTTTCAATGATTTTAATTAAACTTCTATTAATAGCCTGATAATCATGGTTATTCAGGGGAATTGTGCAACCAAGGTTTCATTTTGCAAGTTCATTAGAGGTCATTGTGCATTATTAGTATTGAATGTCATCAGTAATTGTCATGTTTGTCAATGTCATCACCGTCATTCTTTCATCATGATCATCATCGTATTCATCAGCATTATCACCGGATCAGGTTATCTAGCAACGTCACCTTTAACTTGGTGCATCACCATCTTCATAGTGTAGGTTTTATTTCTTTGCAAATAGGTGCTCTCACAGGGCAGAAGGACGCAGAGGCTGGGAAAATGTTAGCATAGGTCTAGTTTGCCATTTTTATTGACATTAAAGCAGTAGTGTAGTCACAATAGTTTATGAAATGTAGGCATACCTGGCCTTCTCTAAATTGGTTGGACCTCGAGCCCAAGTCCCACAGCTTGAGAGGTGATCCCATATGTTTGGGGAATCAGGAGCTTGAGGAATAGTCGTGTTCACTTTCATTGGAATTTGGGGGGTTGTAGTGATTAACTGGAGGGCAAGCACATTCCAGTCATACTTATTCCCATCATAAAATTGTCCTGAAGGAACCCTCAAGCTAAACATGTCATAGATGAGTATGTCAATTTGACATTTGGAGCCTGGTGAATATATCTGATGATGAGTTAAGACATGGATGTGAACATGGTATATTTTATAAGAGATCAACATAAGCAACTATGTTCTTAGCTCCCATAGAATCACAAAGATAAGGTTAAAATGGTGTCTTGATCTTGTGCAGTACACTTTGATTTTACTTGATTTCAGTTATACAAGCCTTATTTCTGTTAAGAAATTGTGTTTGTGAACTGTGGTTTTTCAAACTCATTCTTAGCGGCTAGTATGTTGCCTTCATCTACAAGTTGGTGGAGGGTTTGATCTAGGCTTCTCTTTGAAGTCATTACTTCAAAATGTTGATCTTGAGAATGTTTATACCCCTCTTCTAGTTGTACCAGGGTACTATACCTACTCCAGGATAACCTTAGTAGCACTTAATGATAAACGAGTATAGCACATATATGATATATAGTACTATGGTATATATATACATGACCTTTATTCACCAATGAAATGTTGAGTGTATCTAGAAGTGTGGCAAGGAACCTTAATGTATGGTTCATTATTAGCATTAATGATCTTTAATATTCTTTGGATAATGACTTAATTAAGTCATAAACTAGATCTCTAAAACTGGGACTATACCCTTGTACATTAGTGCTCAAAAGCTGGATAGTTACCCCAAGACAAGCTCCAACTATCATCAAACATATGCCAAGATTATCTTTACACCAAGAGGTAAAGGAAGATTGGGATACTATAAGGACCAACTATTGAAGTACACATCTTAGCGATTTTGACAAGAAATGTTCAACACGTTCAAGTTTGTGATGTGATGAAGCATGAAACAAAGAATTCATAAAAGTCAAGAATTTCCTTACCCTCATGTCAAACATGCTTTTTTGGGTGATTTAGAATCAGCATAGCAAGGCGTCTTATCAAATCCATTCACTGTCTCAAAAGTTAGTTCCTGCATCCAGTGAGATTGGGAGAACTAACTGGATTGGAATAGATAGGCCTGTCACCCATACTTGAAGAAGATTCAGGACCATGTCTTGATAACAGTCATGAATTAGTACACTGAAGAGAAGTAGTCTCCAAACCTTGAGTCTTCTCTCCATTGTTCATGTAAATGAGTCCTTGGAACGTGCAAGTGAGTTCTTCCATGACTAGATGATCATGTCATAACAGATTGATGAAAAGGCTAAATTGTAAGATGGTCGGGTAGAGAGTCTTCTTCCACCGATGCGAGGGTTTGATCTTACGTTTGAAATGTTCACTATCGGCTGTAACATGACTAGTCTCTGAAGAGAAAACAAGATTGGCATCTCATTTTGGTCGAAGCCTCTCATAGTGAATCTCTTTGAATCAAGATCCTGATGCAAATGATCTGTAAATTGATTTGTGAAAGGTTAGGGTACTTGGAGATCATCGAGATGACTGATAACAATGTCGAATGTCATAAGTAAATATGTGTCTTCAATGTCAAGTCTTCTCATCGACTGTCGCACATGAGCTTAGATTTTTCTTCTAATAGCAAGTTTGTGACAATGTTCAGATCACAATGCAGTAATGGGACTCCTGGAAATCGCATACCCAGTGATCAAGCTGTGTCAAAAGACTCTTGCTCAAGAGCATGACATAGATGGATACCTTATTTTCAAGAGTTTTTCAATTCAGTGCAATATCCTAGTAAATCTCCTCCTGCTTCAATCCTGCAAACTGATGCCTTCAAACTCCTAACAATGTTTCTCTGTCTAACATAAAAATGGAGGCATCAAATGGAAAAGGATAATTGCATAATGGAGGTCTTTAGCAGAATGGTTAAGAGGTCAATGTAACATTGCTTTCAAAGTGTAACTCCATCTCTGGGCAATGTTTTTCATGCAGCTGAGAAAGACAAGTGCAAACTTCTTATTGAAGGAAAGGCATAAGGGTCTCAGCTGGATAGTTACAAATATGTCCTCCTCCTTAAGAACCTCTAGATGGAGATCCTCATCGAGTTGTAGGATAGGGATGTCCTGAGAAGGTTTGAAGAGCTCATTTCACATGGCGTTATTCTTAAAGAATATTTAAAAGGTCTGTTGAATCATAAGATCTATAACTGACATCTGTCAAATTATGCATAAGACAAAGTGAGACTAGTTTAGTAGAATAAGATCTGGATCTACCTCCGTGTATCAAGTTATCAAGGGTGATCCATATGAAAGGCACCATCCATAGAAATGTTGAACGCTTAAAAGCTCATAAAAACTGGTCTTTCCACCGTACATGGGAGGAATAGACTTGGATCTGCTAAGCCCACCCCAGCCTTTGAAAACTTGGTGTGGCTCAGGATAACATTACCCACTCCATTGTCGTGCATGAGATATTACCTCCAGAAACTGTGATGAGAGAATGTAGGATGCATGACATTGTTAGCACTCTTCCCCTGAAGGAGACACCATGATCCAGTGTGTTGCCATGGATCATTGAATAGGTCTGAAATCAATTGTGTGATTCAAATAGTTGTTGAAGCAAAGGAAAGATGTATGAAAATTTGAGAAAGTGAGAAGAATACAAAGGAGTTGAGACTCAGTGCAAATTTACGATTAAGAGAAAATGAAGTAATTTTGTTGTTAACATTAGATACATATTAGGTTGATGTAAGAAACCAAGTTAAGAAGGTCATCAGTGACATTTCATCTATGTTCAACAGCTTGAGTTGTAGCTTGTTAGTCATAGGAGTGAGCTTCCTAGCAAGTAGGTGCATTGTCATTGAATAACAATCAAGCAGGTGTTTGACATGGATTTGAAGTGGATGCTTCATTAGCAAGTAGGTGCTTCTCGTCATCATTACTCAAGTGGGTGCATTGATTGTATATTGTCAGTGGCTGCTTCCATGAATTAGAGTGGGTCGACTTCATAGGTGAATAGTGATTTCATCACATGGTGAAATCATTGTAAGACTCCCCCAAGAACAATTGTCCAAGCTAGCTCTCTAGTTGGTGAGTCTAGGAAAAATATCTGTCCTGCTAATGACGATTATCCCACAGTAAATTTGGTATCTTCTTGTGTTCATGTCGCTCTTGTAGAATCTTTTCTATGCTTAGTTGAATGTGCATGACAACATCATGGTTATATTGAATAAGTTGTAACTTGCTAAAAAACTTTCAGTAAAGAGCATTGATTGATCAAGGATCCAAAGATGACTCGACTTCATCAGAAATCAGCCAGCACGAAGGAAGAAGAAAACATTAACACACGGAGGTTTTGTCTTTTTAGTAATAGGACCACCTGGCCTATGTAGAGCGGAAGCAGTTACAGAACTGATGCCGCTTACCTAGGGCAGCAGTTCTAGGACTGCTCGGTCTGCACTTTGGGTGGCTAGTCTTGACTCTTTGCAAATAGAAAACAAAAATATCGAAGACGAACAGCTTCCAGAATTTGGAAGGTTGTCTGTGTCATCTCCCTTAACCTCCATGACCTTTCCCATTCTCTAGTGCATAGGAGGACATGGGAAAGGCTTATAAATACATGTTTGTAGAAGTGTAAAAAGATCATTGAAGTATGAAAGCAAGTGAGCAAGAAGTTTTTAGTGTTGGAAAGTGTGTTTTGTAGAATAAAGGAGTGTTGAGACAGAGCAAACAAGTATTTGAGAGGAAGAGTTGAGATATTATCTACTTCTCTTTCATACTTATTGTAAATTATGTACTTGTTATTTTGAATTGGCCAATAAAAGTGGGAAGAAAGAGCAATTTCCTTTCTCGACTAGTTTTTCCTCCGTCTGGAGGTTTCCAGGATAAAACTTGTTGGTGGTGTGAGCTCTAAGTTCTTGCCCTTTCCTGCAATTGTGGATTCTAAGCATAAGCATAATTCATTCACTAGCTATCTCTGTCATTTTCTAATAGAAAGTAGAACAACAGTGACATTTAATTTTTGATTCTATGGATAATTCCAAAGTTGAAGAGTTTACATATCATTTTGGAATTAGAGCTAATAAGTATCCAAGGACTGTGGTATTCGTTCTTGGATTTGTATGACATTGAGAAGATCTAAAGGAGAAGAGGTTTTACCTTACGATCCAAAAAATTTCTACAAAGAATTGGAAACAGAGAATTTGGGGACAAATGGAAGAAGAGAACTTGGTCCAGTAGAATCAAGATGCTGGAGACCATGATGGATAGAATGTTTATCTAAGGCAAGAAGAGCTTGTTGATTTATAGAAGACAACTTCTGTCAAGCAAGACTCCATGGACTCAGTGATTCGAGAGCTTAGCTAAAAATTTTGGTATAGGAAAGATTCACTATGAGGAATATTTTGGAGAAGAGCATGCAGAAGATAATTCTAACACAAGAGAGAAGATAAAATCTTAACATACTCCTTTTAAAGTTGAGACTAAAGTTGAAATCAAAAGCTTTGAAGGACAAGTAGATGCATATTTTCTAGATAAATGATTGAAACAATTAGAAGACTACTTTAGCGTCCATAATGTCACTGAGGCACAAAGGATCACCTTTGCACGTCTCAAAATGGAGGGACATACTCTAGTCTAGTGGGAAACCCATCTAACTACTTGTGACAGGAAGAAACATCCTACCATGAAGTCTTGGAAAGAATTTAAGGAATTACTTAGAGCTAACTTTTATCCTATTGGCCATTAAACTGACCAAATGATTAAATGGCAGTATGTTAGACAAGTCAGTGGTCAAAGTGTGCAGGACTATACTACGGAGTTCCGAGGCAAACCATGTTTCTAAACATGGTTTTGGAGGACGAGGATATTCTGACCAAGTACTTGGGAGGACTTCACACTCACCTTCGAAGAAAATTTATCTCCACAAAGCCCAAAGATATCAATGAAGCATGTGTATAGGCATACTACATAGATGATGAGAAGAAGCAAGGAGAAGTGGAGCCAAGGGAAAAACAGTCAACAAATCAGCAGAAAAAGGAATATCGACAAACAAGTAACAAGAGTAAGTGGAAAGGGAAAGGTAAACAAGCTGCCACTACTTTAAATACTTGTAAAGATCCCAAGAATTTTTGCAAGAATTGTGATATCAATGGTCATACTGATGCTACATGTTGGAAGTTGCATCCGGAGTTACATCCAAAGAACCAAACCAGGGACTCAAAGAAGTCCATGATAGCTATAAAGACAGAGGGGGATGTAGAAATCAAAGATGACTCTGATGTAGATGAAAGACTTGGATGCATGGCCACCAATAGGGACAGTGAAGAGGAGATGAGTAGAATATTCCAAATCGAAATCCAGATCAAGAGAACTAAGGTAAATTCTTTGGTTGATACTGGTTCTCAATCTAGCTTGATTTCTGAGGCAGTTGTAAAGAAGCTTGGTCTTGAAACTTATGAGCATCCACACCCTTATCCTTTGGGATGGGTGAAGAAGGGTGTTGAAATTCAGGTAACAAGAAGATGTAAGGTCAAGTTTGGGATAAATTCCCAATATATAGATATTTTTGAAGCTGAGGTTATTCAACTTGATGCTTTTGATGTGGTATTCGGGAGTCCTTACTTGTATGTTAGGGATGATATATTTATGAGAAGGGAGAACCAGTACAGATGGGTTAAGGATTGGATCAACTACAACATCCGGGCACACCAGTGTAAGAAAGGGGTTACTATGGTGAGTGCTAACCAAGCAAAATGGCTAATTCAGGTAAATAATAATCTTTTTGTTTACTTTTATTAAAAGATAAGCAAGATGGGGTAGAAGTTTCAGAAATTTCTAACCAAGGAAACCAAGATTTGGATAGTATAATTTAGTCTTTTCAGGAAGTATTTCAGGCTCCTAGTGGACTACCACCAAAACAGGAAGTAGAGCTTGAGATTTAGCTGTTGTCAGAGTCACCTCTACCGAACATCAGATTGTATAGGCAATCCTTACTTAAGAGTACTGAAGTAAAGATTCAACTCCAAGAACTAATAGACAAAGGGGTGATCCATCCGATCACCTCACCATGTGGCTCACCTATTGTGATGGTGCCAAAGAAGGATGGTTCTTGGATAATGTGCATCGACTACTGTGCTTTGAACATGATCACAATAAAGAATAGATATCCACTTCCCCACATAGATGATCTCTTAGACCAGCTGCAACATGCTAAATTTTTCACGAAGTTGGATCTCAAGTCTGGTTATCACCAAGTCAGAAAGAAGGAGGAGGATATATGGAAGACTGCTTTTAAAAAAAACAGGGTTTGTATGAATGGTTAGTGCTTCCTTTTGGGTTATGTAACGCACCCGCTACATTTATGAGATTGATGAATGATGTATTGTGGGATTTCATAGGTTCATGTGTCATTGTATATCTAGATGATATTTTGATTTTTAGTGCCACATGGGAAGAACACTTAACATATTTACAACAAGTCTTGCAAGTTCTTAGGGAGAAGTAGCTACTTTGTAACATGAAGAAATGTGAATTTTTCAAGCAATCACTTGTCTATCTTGGACACGTGGTTGAAGGAGGAGAGCTACGAGTGGATCCAAAGAAGGTGGAAGCCATCACTAATTGGACAACACCAAAAAGAGCCACAGAGAGTAGAATTTTTGTGGGAGTAGTACAATACATGCAGAAGTTCATTCTGGGCTTCTCCGTGATTGTAGCACCTCTACACACAGTGGCCGTAAAGAGTAAGGGTTTTTACTTGGGTATGGAACAATACAAATCCTTTGAGTTATTAAAATACAAGATTAGTCATGCTCCAATACTTGCTCTTCCTAGTTTGCATCAGCCTTTTGAAGTAGAGATAGATGACAGCGATTACGTTATGGGCGTAGTGTTGCTTCAAGGAGTTAAACCCGTATGTTATCATTTTGAAACTTTCACTTCAGTAGTTAAAGGATATTCATTATATGATAAAGAAATGTATGCACTAGTTCAGGAAATTAAAAAATGGAAACACTATTTGATGGGCAAAGAAACTATTGTACACACTAACCACAAACCTCTCCAATATTTGCAAGCACAGTCTAAATTGCAGCAGCAAAGGAACTACAAATGGATGGGGTTTCTTCAACAATTCCATTTGGTGATCAAATACAAGAAAGGAAGTACAAATGTGGTGGCAGACATGTTGTCTAGGCCACCCACATAGGAGAAATTCTCCTACTTGGCCACTATTTCTCATATCGAGCCCTTCATGAAGGAAGCATACGAAGAGGCATATGCCCAAGACAAAGACTTTGGGGTAACATTTCAGAAGTTGCAGTCCCAAGGGGCTGAAAAGGACGGTGATTAAAGATTGTTATCTCAAGGACGGGCTGCTCTATTGATGGGGAAAACTTTGTGTACCTAAAGAAGAAAGACTTCTATTGATGAGGGAAGCACATACCTTGAAAGTAGCAGGACATTTTGGTGTTGGTAAGACCATAACCCAATTGTAAAGGTATGTATATTGGCCCAATATGCAAGAGAAAGTATCGAGATTTATTTGTGGATGTAAACTTTGTTGTACTAGCAAATCAAAGACTAGGAGGGAAGGTTTGTATATGTCTTTACCAGTACCTACGCATCCGTGGGAGGACATCTCTATGGATTTTGTAGGAGAATTACCTATGTCTAAACATGGCCATGACTATCTCTATGTTGTTGTTGATAGATTTAGTAAAATGTGTATTCTTATGGGATGTAAAAAGACAGTAAAAGCACATGAGGCAGTAGATATTTTCTTTGTTAATGTATGGGTGCATTTTGGTTTTCCAAAGTCTATTGTCTCTGATAGGGATTCCAGATTCTTGGGGAAGTTTTGGACTACATTGTGGGACAAGATGGATACCAGATTGCAAAGGAGCACAAATTTACATCCACAGACAGATGGACAAATAGTGGTGGTAAACAAGACTTTGGTACAATTGATCAGAGGGTATAATAATAAGTAATCAAGGAATTGGGATGCGTCCTTAGCCTACATTCAACATTCCTACAACCGGGAAATACACACATGCACCATGAAGTCACCATTTGAAGCATGCTTAGGATATCTACCTATGAATCCACTGGACATAACAGTTGGATAGCAGGATGAGGAGGATACATGAGACACGGAGGTGACTAGAGCAAACAAATTCATTGAGAGGATCCGGAAAATCCATCTCAAGGTCAAAGAACAACTCGAGAATTCTCAAGCGAGGTACAAAGCTAGGCATGATCAACATAGAAGGGAACACAAGCTTCATGTTGGAGATAAATTTCGGCTTTACTTGAACAAGGAGAGACTACAAGGTCAAGCACAGAAGCTCAAGCCACTACGATATGGACCATTCACCATATTAGAGCAGATTGGAGAAAATGGTTTCTGATTTGATCTTCTGTCATTCATGAGGATGTACTCTGTAGTAAACTGTGAGAACTTGCACCTATATGAGCCATCCATGCTAGATGAAGATGAAGAAGTATAGTTCCTACCTTCCATTGAGGATTGTGTCTTGGACTCATGAGGCAAATTGGAGGAGGATCTAGTACTACAAGAGAAGGTTAGAGAGACTAGAAGAGGCCAACATCAGTCTTGGCAGATTGGACTGAAAGGAAAGACACCAAGGCAGGTCCGGTGGTACTCGAAGGAGGAAGTGAGGAAATTATTTCCTCATATACTTCCCCACTAATCTTTTGTGGGACCAAAAGCCTCCTAAGAAGGGGAGGTGTGATCCATAGGGATCTGGAGAACTTTACTTCATTAGAAATAGTCAACACAAGGAAGAAAAACATTAAAACGGAGGTTTTTTATTTTAAGTAACAGGACTGCCTCCATGTGCAGGGCGGCAGTCACATAACCGCTGCTCAGCCAGGGTGGCGGTTACAGAACCACTTGTCTACAAAGGGTGGCAGTCGTGTCCATTACGGACATAAAGCAAAATTCAAAACGAATAGCTTCTGAATTTGAAAGGGTGTTCGTCTCCCTTTACCTTAATGAACTTTCCCATTCTCCAGTGCATGGGAGAACATGAGAAAAGCTATAAATTTGTGATTATAGAAGTGTAGAGGGGAATCGAAGCATGAGAGCAAGTGAGAAAGAAGTATTAGTGCTGGAAAGTGTATTTTGTAGAAGAAAGGAGTTTGAGACAGAGCAAGCAAGTAACTGAAAGGAAGTGTTGAGATATTATCTACTTCCCTTTCATACTTATTGTAAATTATGTACTTGTGATTTGAAATGGCCAATAGAAGTGGGAAGAAAGAGCAATTTCCCTTCCCGACTGATTTTTCCTCCATTGGAGGTTTCTAGGATAAAATTGTTGGTGTTTTAGTTCTATGTTCTTTCCTTTGCTGCAATTATTGTTTCTAAGCACAATTATAATTCATTCACTAGCTTTCTCTGTTATTTCTAATAAAAAGTAAACAACAACAAACAATTGTGATTTGTGAATCATTTCAAAGTTGAAAGTTTACGGATCAAAAATATATGTATTTTTTTGAAAAAACGTTTTTTGATAATAGCAGTTAAAACGACTGGCTTGACGAGAAACCTGTCCTCACAAAATATGGCGCAATTTTTTTTTTAAAAGTGATTTTTGTTGAAAAAATATAGATTTCACTAATTTTGTATGTTTTTTAAAAGTTTTTGATGTTATCAGTTAAAATGATCATCTTAATGAGAAATTTGTCCTCCTAAAATATGGTGCAAGCGAAAAAAAAAAATCTTATCTTTTCTTGAATGGTAGCATAAATATCCTACCGGCCAGTAGCATGTTTTTATGCTATCAACTGATAGCATAATATTATGTTGTCGGTTGGTAGCATAAAAAATGCTACTGAATGGTAGCATATTTTATGCTATCTATGGACAACATAATATTATGCTATCGTTCTATCGGCTAGTAGCATTTTTATGCTACCAAATGATAAAAACATGCTACATACATATTGTATTTAGGCGAATATTTTACCCCTAAAATTAACTTATACCCAGAAAATTTTGGCAAACTGGTCCTAATTTCTACCCTAAAAATTCACCAATTTTAAATTTTAAAAACCAGAATATTCGTGAATTAATGAATATTCACCACTAAAATTTTCCCTGTGAATATTGATATTATTGTTATAATTTATAAATAAAAAAATATTATGATCTTATCAACATTAATATTAGTTTTATTATGCATGGCGGCTCGTGGTTTGCTAATTGTTGAGCTTAATGATATATCTTGGTTGATTGTACTCTGGCTCATAACTTCAGTCAAAAGTGTTAATTTGGTTCACAACTCCTATCAAAAGCGTTCATCTATCAAAAAATATTAAAGGTATTATTTTTATTTAAAAAATTAATAATATTTATATTATTATTATAATTTTCTTAACACTAATGGTATGATATCATTATCATCGACATCATCATTATCATCATGGTTATTGTCATCTTATTCTCACAATCATCTTTTTAGTCCTTGTCATCATCATCACAATTGTCTTCCCCATCGTCTTCTTGGTCGTTTTCATTGACATCACCATCAATGATCATAGTCATCTTCATGATTTTCATCATTGATATAATCATCATCATATCGTGATCATGATTCTCATCTTCACTGTCATGGTTATTGTCATATATCATCATCATCACTATTATCACAACCATTAACATATATGATTAGGGGATGTGGATTACAAATTGTGGTTTTGTACAATTTTTGTTGTTGTTTAGGATCAACGCTAATATTGAGAATGTCACATCGGTTTGCAAGGGATCTAATGAGATTTTAAGGTTTAACATTATCATTCATATTGTATACACCATGCCACTAGGGTCGAACGAAAAATGTAAATATGACAACTAAAAAAAACTATACATGAAGAATCATAAACATTATTAAAAAAATTTATACTCTAAATTCAAACACTCTAAATGCTAGCGAAATTCTATAAACACAATTGTACAAATACAAAACCTTAATGTTTCAAAATAGTTTTTAATGTGTCAAAAGAATGTTTAAGCTATTGTGTTATCATTTACACTTCCTTCATTTTGTTATGCAGTGTGTGTAGTTTGTGTGAAGGGTTTAGTGCTGAGTGTTTATGTTGAGTCTTTAGGGTTTATGATATAGTGTGCTAGGTTGTCTGTTTATGGTTTATGATTTAGAGTTCACGATACCATATAAATTTTTACATTGTTATTCAATGTTATTCTTTTGAATGAGTAATTGTTATGTATAATTATGTAGGAGAATATCACCAAAAAGTAAAAATTAGCGTATCATATAAATAAAATGCAATATTTAGCCATGTTATTAATGTCTTCGTTATTTTTTAGTCACAAATGGCTAGGTTTTTTTTTAATTAGAATTATGATCAACAATAATAATGCAAAGAAAATTTTGATCGTCATTATTTATATTTCAAAATTGTATAGATATCATTGGATGGTTGTAGTTTAGCATTATACTATGTTGAAATAATTCTTCAAACAAATTTCATTTTGTACACATTTTGTTGAGTTTCATTATTTTTTTCACAATACTTAAAATGTACATTATTCAGGAAGATAATATTTGATGTTTTGAGATAAATAGGAAATAGAAATATGTAATATTCATACAATACAAATAATAATATTATTATCTATTGTCCATTTATATAGTACTTTAACTAATATTTCTTCAATGCATGTCTCGTGATATTAAGAAATTTATTGTTATTCTATATACGACTAAGGGTTTTAAATGGGTCAATGAGTTCTTGGAACATTAATAGTGCATTAATTTAATTTTATTTAATAAAAGGAATTGATGTATTTATCAGTATTAATTACATTTATGTCTTTGGAAAACCTGTATAGAGGGAGGACAATGACTGTAGAATAAGATATAGATAAAATGTTGGATTCTATATAACATATAATAGATGAAGAGTAAATATTTAAAATAACAATAAGAAATATTATTAATAATATTTAATATTAAAAATAATAATACAAAATGCCAAATTTCTAATCACAACATGTCCAAATCTCATCTGTTCATTTAGAACACTAAATTTATTCATCCCCCTTTTTCCCCTATTCAGATAGTCCTTTTTAGATTTGGAATTTGGAATGTCAATTCTATTTTTGATCAGTTTACTTCCGTGTTCAAATCACACAATATCTTCCACAGTGTCATAAATCACTTTGAATCCACTAGAATGTGTCTTTCTCGTCTTAAACTTGGAAAGGAAAATAGTCCTTAGGTCATGGAATTTGATTTTTTAAAAGATATCCTCCTTTATTTATCGCAACTTAGATTTGGCTTTCTATGGTGAAAAAATTAGACAACAAACTATTTCCTACAACAGTCTTTCGCACACAGAATACTGCTAATGCATAATGCCCATGTAGGAGTCTCGGGAGGTATTAGCACATTTGATGGGCTTTGCCTCCTCATTCTTCCAGTATCTAATTCCACCAACAAAAAAATAGATTTAGAAGTAGCGTGTTAAATACATCTTGTGCACCTATCTATAAGGGGATTACCTTCACATGTTTAACATATTTAGGACATGATTTTTGGTCTATTAAGCACAATCATAGTTTGTTACTATGATTGTGGGCTCATGCATTTTTAGACTAAATTATAGAAAAGGTGATCGATTTGTTAATCATAGGATAGGTCCTATGATTGAAATTTTTATTGAATTTATGCATTACTCTGTCACAAGACTATGGAAAAGCGTGATGTAATTGTGCTTGAGTCTATATTATTTTTCCTCATGTTAATAGAAGTAGATATTTTTTTTCTTACTAAATGTGTTGGGATCTTTCTTTAGTGAGGTTTGAATTTCAAACATTCATGTCACCATATGTACCTCATATTCAAAAATTTATAGCTCTACCATAACCCTCTCTCCCTCATTATTTACATCACCTTTCTACATACCTCTTCACAACTACTCATGATTTTATTCACTTTCATGTTCAAATATTTATGTCTCTACAATAACTCTATAGAAAATAATATGATGACATAGATACACCAACATTAACAATAATAATAAAAAATGAATATATGCCATGTGAATTTTCTAATAATAAATGATTTATCTTACAATAAACCAAAGAAATTAATCTTAAGACTTATATTTTCACCAATTAGTGATTTAATTAAGTTAAGATTAATTACAATTCTATAGAATATTTATTTTGAACTCTCAATATAAGAAATACTGAACAAAACTATACAAAAAGAGTGAACAAACATGTATATCATGAATTACTCAGTGATAAACTATAGCGAGATGCTAATTTATGTAATTTCACAAAACGGGGATAGTAGCCTGTGAATTATATTAATGTGAAATCAACCAAAAATGCAATGCAGTGTTGAAATTCTTATAGGAATTGAACAACCATGTGTAGACAAAGAAATAGGTTGCACATGTAAAACAAAGCTCAAAAACTGCTTCCAATATTACATCCGGGAAGCACATAATTGTTATAACAATTATAACAATTATACATGTGGAAATAAAAGACAAATATGGTTAATAAAACCATATAACAAAATACAAAAATAATATGGTTTATAATATAACCATATAACAACATTATTTATTAAAATTAATTAAATAATTAATATATACTATGCATAATTAATTAACCTAACATTCCCCCCCTTAATTATGCATTGTCTCAAGAGATGAGGAGGGGAACTCTTTGAACAACTCGAACTTGTCACATGTAAGTGACTTTGTGAAGATATATGCTCGTTGTTCAGCTGTTGGACAATATTGAAGTTGGATATTGTGCTTCAACACATGTTCACATATGAAATGAACTTGTACTTCAATGTGTTTTATTCTCTCATGAAAAACAGGATTGCGAACAAGTTTTAGAACACCTTCATTGCTAACATACGTGGTGGTTGGTTTTTCCTATGGTATTCCAAGTCCTTCCAGTATGTGACGTAGCTGAATCAATTCATAGATAGCTTCTCGTGTAGAACGATACTCAAATTTTGTGGAAGAGCGAGAAATGAAGTGTTCTTTCTTGCTTCCTCATGGTATTGGCCCAGATCCCATAAAGAATACAAATCCAAAAGTGGATTTTCTATCATCAATGTTACCTGCATGATCTGAATTTGAATATCCAGTCAAGAAGAAGTTGTCGTTATTCTTGTATTATAGACCAAGATTCACTGATCCTTTAAGATATCTCAAAATGCACCTTGCTACTTTCCAATGAAAAACTTTGGGTCCCTGCATGAACCTGGATAGATAGCTCACTGCCAAGCTGATATCTGGTCTAGTGTAGATCAGGTAAATGAGACTCCCAATAAAATGTCGATAGAGAGTGGTAATTACCTCAAGAGATGGATCTGAATGAGATAACTGCAATCTGTTCTCCATAGGTGTAGAAATTGGTGTGCAATCCATCATCCAAAATTTCTCGAGCGTTTTCTTGGTATATTTCATCTGAGAAGCAAAAAAGTGATTCTCTTTCTACCATACTTCCAATCCAAGACAATAGTGCATCAACTCGAGATCGGTCATGTCAAACGATCGATTCAGATATTTCTTCATTGCATCGATCATCCTCACTGACCTGCCAGTGATGACTAGATCATTCACATAGACAACAATAATCACAATCTCCCCCCTTTTCATTTTGAGGTAAAGATTGTAATCGTATGGATTTATAACAAATCCATGTTTTATGAGATGCTCATCAATCGTGATGTACCATGCCCGGGGTGACTGTTTGAGGCCATACAAATATTTCCTAAGTCTGCATACCTTTGCTTCTTGACCAGGTACTACATATCCGTTAGGTTGAGTCATGTAGACTTCTTCTTGTAAATCTCCATTTAGGAAGGCACTTTTTACATCCATCTGATGGACTTTCCATCCAAACTGAGAAGCTAGAGAAAATCTCATCCTGATCGTTTTAATATTAACTATGGGAGAAAATGTCTCCTCGTGGTTAATTCCTTCTTTTTGTGCATACCCTTTTACTACTAGTCTTGCTTTAAACTTGTCCACTGTCCCATCTACTTTGTACTTTTTTTTAAATATACATCTGCAACCAATAGGTTTCTTCCCTGGTGGAAGATTGACAACCTGCCAAGTGTTATTCTTCATCACTGATTGATATTCAAAATCCATCGCATCTTTCCAAGCTTTTGACTGTAGGGCTTCTTCGACTATAGAGGGCTCATTAGATTCAATAACTCTACTCATCAAAGAAAAGTTAACTTCTTCTCTTGCTTTACTATGAGTCTGTGGTCCAGGGGTGGAGCATCCATTCTTGCATCTCGTAATGTGTTAGTACACCACCTGAGCATACGCTAAACTTTTCTCGTGGGTCGTGATTCTATCTGATCAACACCATCATCCCCATTATCACTTTCATCTTCTGAGGGAACATCAAATTCAATTTTTACAACTAGAGAAAAATCTACATTTGGTGAGTCTAGAGTAGGAGTTTCTACTTCCTTCTTCTTAAAAAACTCAACATCTCTAAGCGTTTGACTGTAGGGCTTCCTGTACTATAGAGGGCTCATTATATTCAATAACTCTACTCATCAAAGAAAAGTTAACTTCTTCTCTTGATTTACTGCGATTCTGTGGTCTAGGGGTGGATGTATCCGGTGGAGCATCCATTCTTACATCTCGTAATGTGCTAGTACACCACCTGACCATACGCTGAACTATTCCCGTGGGTCGTGCTTCTATCTGATAAACACCGTCATCCCCATCATCACTTTCATCTTCTGAGGGAACATCAACTTCAATTTTTACAACTGAAGAAAAATCTACATATGGTGAGTCTGGAGGAGGAGTCTCTACTTCCTTCTTCTCAAAAAACTCAACATCTCTGCTGGTGTAGACTTTTCTGGTCTTAGGATCCATCAATATATATCCAAGAGTCTCTTCACTATACCTAATGAAGATGATTTTCTGTCACTTCATGTCCAATTTCTATCTATTTTTCTTAGGTATGTGCATGCTTGCTTTACACTAGAATACTCTAAGGTGTGCAATAGATGGTTTCCACTTAGACCATGCTTCTTGTGGTGTTACTCCGTCAAGAGAAACTATGGGCACTCTGTTCAACAAATACACTATTGTCTTTGTTGCTTCTTCCCAGAATGTCTTTGCAAGACTAGAGTCATCGATCATGCATCACACCATTTCCATGATACTATGATTTCTTCTCTCAACAACACCATTCATATGTGGTGTGTGTGGAGGAGGCATTTGTTGACGAATCCCGTGAGTTTGTAGGTAGTCTTTGAACTCATTACCTGTGAATTCACCCCCTTGATTTAAGTGGAGAGTTCTGATGTGATGACCAGTTTCATTCTCAACTGCTACTTTGAACTTCATGAAAGTTTCAAAAGCTTCACTTTTCTTGGGAAGACAAAAAATCTATATTTTTCTTGAGTAGTCATCAATACAAAGCATGAAGTACTTGAACCCAGAATGGCTTGGTTGCATCGGACCACAAAGATTGGTATGAACTAGATCAAGAAGACCTTGAGCTCGATATGTACTCTTTTGGAATGAAGTCGTATGTTTTTTACCTGCTAGGTAGTGAGGACACTTGTCTATATCCATCTGAAGAGATGGCATCCCATGTACCATATTACACCGGTGAAGTGTCTCAAGATACTTGAAACTTACATGACCAAGTCTCTGATGCCACAACTGTGCTGAGGTGGAGTTCTTAGCCACAAGTTCTTGATCGTCTCTATGAAAAAAATCAAGTTAGAACATGTGTCCCACATTGGAGGCTTTTTCAACTATTTTTGAGCCTCGTGATTTATCTCAAATTAAACATGTTTTCTTGCCGGAATGACTATCAAAGTCAATTTTTAGGTTGTGATCAAGGAGTTGACTGACTCAAAAAAAATTCTTATTTAATCTAGAGACATATAAGACATCTGATAGTTTGCAGTTGCATGAACCAATGGGTAGAGAAATGTTCCCAATCCCTTGAACTGTATATGAAGAATCATCTCCCAATGAAACATGATTTTTTGATGGTGTTTCCCTCATTGAAATAAACCAGTCTCTGTGGTTGGTCATGTGTCGAGTGGCCACTGAATCAACATACCAAACATCAGTAGATGATGTGGATGGTTCACTTGATCGAGTAGTGAAAAAGAAGTCTTCATCATCTGAATGTTCTTCTTACTTAGAAATATTTCCTTGCTGATGGGGTCTTCTTTTCCAGTTCCCCTTTTTCTGCCCTTAATTGTAGTTAGAATTTCCCTTGTAAGATTGTTGTTGTGGATGTCCAGAGTTACTATATGAACCTTTCTTGTAAGTATTATAACAACAATCTTTTAAGTCATGTCCACTTTTGCAGATTGGAAATTGTTTCTTCTGTTGTTTTTCCCCATGATACTGATTCTAATGTTGGGGATTTTGATAGGAATTAGGTTTTCCTTTACGTTTTCCTTCCCATTTTTTATGTGAAGAAAGTGCTTGCTCCTCTTCACCATCCTTATTATGCATGGCTTCCTCTTGTTGTAGTAGGTTTACCAGCTTTTCAAAACTAACTGTCATATCTGACATATTTAGTGTTGTGACAAAAATGTGGTAAGAAGAGCTGAGTGCTCTCAGAATAATGGGAATGAGAGCATCATCTATGATCACTTCTCCCAGGGCTAGAAGTGAAGCCCTCAACTCTGAAACTCTTCTTAAAAAAGCTTTGATTTTCTCATTCTGTTTGAACTTTAGTGTATGTAACTGACTCTATAAATTCAGTATAACATTATTTTTTTGGCTTTATACACTGTGCACAATTTATCCCATGCTTCTTTCACTATTTTGGCATCTTGAATGTGGGGTTCCACATCGTCAAACACTCCAAACAAGATGGTGAGTTTGGCCTTCTGATATACTTTATCAAATTGTGGTTGTTATGTTGTAGCAGTAGTTGATCTCGTTAGAGTACCATTCACAGTAGGCTAGATATCTTCAAACTCAAGTTGTGTCTTGATTTTTGTCTTCCATGAAGCATAATTTTTTCCTCTGAGTAGTTGTGAATCCAGAAGAAAAAATTTGGTGGCATTGGTGCCCATTTTACAGAGATCACTGACAGGGTTTGGCTCTTATCACTCTAGGTATAAGGTCTCCCAATCTATATACCGTTAGTCCAATATACCAAACCTTTCGATATATGCACCCTTCTGATATACCTAGTGGTACGTGGAAGAAGCCCACCCTTTCTATATACCTGGCAGTACGTGAAAGAGGTGTTAACGTACATGAAGTAATTCAATACGTGGTACCAAGACAGTACTAAAAGGGGTCTGTGTGATTATTGACACCGGCTCAAATAAATATCCTCATATGCATGCGTAACTTCTCTGTATACTTGGATAATTTATCAATCCATATTTATGTCATGCAATCGTTCACAAACAGATGGGATGGCTCATAGTGTGTGCATTGTGACCTTATTACTCTTCGTCGATTTAAAGGGTTAATGCCCAGATGACATTGTTACAGCTATATTAGGCATTAAATTTAGTAGTAGTTGTGATGGCTTTACTCGTAAGTGCTTCCTAGAGGCACTGTATACACTGAATCCTACGAATGAGATCTAGGATCTAATGAGTGTTACAAAACAAATTTTTTTACTGTTTTTTATTACAATTTTGCCAATTTCTTGTCAGTTAAAAAGTTTTTAGTTGAATAATGGCAACCTGTAAATTAGTAAAATATATTACAGCATGCAATTACATTCAAAAATTTGGAAAAAATTGAATTGTAGGCAATTTGTTTTTGCCGGCCATGGTGGCTTGTGGAGCCCAATACGGCTTGCTGAGAAAGAAACCATAAAAAAATAGCTCAAAATGAATTTTTTAGGTATCTCTCCTTTGGAAAAATGTGCTCAGAATTCCAAAATATGCAGAGTGGAGGAAATTTTTTTTTTTCCCAAAAATAGGGTTTTTCTCACTAAATTTAGCTAGTTATAACTGAATTTGAATTTACCGCTAAATTTAGAGGTTCCACTAAATTTCCCACCAAATTTGGTAGTGGGTGAGGGAGGGGTATTTGACCCCTTGACCTCTCTTAATGGGAAGTTTCTTACAAAATTTATGCTTGCGACTTGGGCAGCTAAGCTAAACAAGTATGTATAAAGAGTAAACTCTAATTAAACACTTCCAAACTGTAAAACCATACCTCTTTAGAAAACCACGGTTTGGGAAAGGTGGTTTTGAACAAAAATTCTAGCAACGATAAAAAATGATAGGCAGTTTTGGCAAGAATGAAGGAGGTTTTAAGTGTGTATGGTGCCTTAGATAAATTTTCTTCCTTCCTTTGAGCTTGTAATCTTTTCCATGATGTATTCAATCCTCCTCAACCTTGATTACAATGAATAAAGACATTTTTGATGAATTTGATTGCGTTTTTGAGAAATTTGATGATGTTATTGCATGCGATGGGGCTGGGCAGTTACAGAGGTAACTTTGGCTCTCCTTTTCTTGCACAATCTTCTCCAATGCTCATCAAACTCTGCTACAATACTCTAATATCCTTTAACCTTCTCTGACACCAAATGTAATTTCAAAAAACATGGATAGTAGCCTGTGAATTATATTAATGTGAAATCAACCAAAAATACAATGGAGTGTTGAAATTCTTATAGGAATTGAAGAGCCATGTGTAGACAAAGAAATAGGTTGCATAGGTAAAACTAAACTCACAACTGCTTCCAATATTACATCTGGGAAGCACATAATTGTTATAACAATTATAACAATTATACATGTGGAAATAAAATACAAATATGGTTGATAAAACCATATAACAAAATATAACAATAATATGGTTTATAATATAACCATATAACAGCATTATTTAATTAATAAAATTAATTAAATAATTAATATGATTAATTAACCTAACAATTTAAAAATAAATAACATTAACAAACCTTTTTAATAAACACTCAACATATAAAAAAAATACACCTATCTATCTACACCAAGTGTTATTTTATTTAATTTTATTTAACGCTTTCTAGGTATTAAGAAATATTTTAAAATCACTATGTATTCCATAAAATATTATGTAAAATACAATTTGTTATTATATTTTTAAAATTGTCTACATCATTTAAAAATCCTCAAATAATATTATAGATAGTTTCAAATGTTTGTAACTAAGTTTTCAAGATTAATATTTAAAATTTATGAAAATCAATGTTTCTAAACAAAATTGTATAAAAGTGATTTTTAAATCCTCAAATCATAGATATTTTCAAATTTTTGTAACTATTTTTTTAAAGATTAATATATAAAATAGAAAAAAATTTATCTAAATTAATTTTTATAAACAAAATGTTGTAAGATTAATGTTTCCAATCATCTATTTTTTAAATTTCAATACAATATGAAAAATTAATTTTTAAACCTTGAGGTTATTAGTGTAGGATTTATTTTCCTCACTCTATTTTTATTATCCTACTCAAGATATTCCACATAACTTGGAGTTTCCCTACACTTATGGGATATGATTCTTAGGTATACACTTGAATACACTATTCTAGGTGTTGGTTACCACTCGACTACACTATTCTAGGTGTTAATCTCCACTTGAATGCACCATTCTAGTTGTTGGTTACCACTATTCTATGTGGAGATTGCCATGATTCTAGGAGGAGGTTACACGTTTACCTATTATATGTACATCTCTTGCATTATTCTATTTGATCATATTGAGTTGGAGCTATTTCTGTGTTATTACAATTATCTCTCTTGAATTTTTGTATCTTTACAATCTTGTATGATTGCACTATTTTTTCTTGGAACAATTCACATCTCGCATCATTTACTTGTGCAATCTTCGAGCCAGTGGATCCAAAGCACTTATCTGATATGGTATCAGATTCAAGCTGGTGTTGAGATTGTCTGGTTATAATTTTGTAAATATTAGGAGATTGTATTGAGTTTAAATTAAATCGCTATTTTACAAAAATATTTTTTGTTAACATAAATATTTAAATTAAATTTTCTTAAACAATTTCTTTGAATATTTTTTTGTCAAACAATATTTTTTATTAGATTAGGTAAAAATTTGGGATAAGCTCCTAGAGGCTGAACAAAGAGAGTGCATCATGAGAGACAGAAATTGAGGAAGATGAAAGACCTCCACCAGCAGTGTAAATAGACAAACACAATATGATGAAAAGCCAAGCCCCATAGCGAGTCAATGAGTCTTGAATCAAGTTAAACTAAGGATCTCCACCTGACTCCTTTTAGAATGCCCACACATATCATAAAAACAATTGTGGTGCACCTATGTCCATCCCACATCATCCACCATGGGAGGAGAGGTAAGAAAAGAATGATTTGACATAGGGCTTAGGATACCTCGAGTCTCCTCAAGAGTGAGTCAACCATTCCACATAGTGGAAATAGATGCAAAGTGACATGGTCAGCTTCCCCCAATCGGGGATCATTAATATTCATGTTCGAAGAAGTTTGAAATTTCAAAATGTTGGCCTCTCATCCAAAAAACATGTCCACCCTAAAATTTTCACCGGCATAACTTGTAGCACCCCCAATAACCTATGGTCGAGACTCCTTCTGAAACAACTCTGTATCCATGGTAGAAATAGACAAATCCTTCACAAACACAACCACAACACCCACACCAAAAACCAAACGACCATCCTTTCTATGCACCACACAAGACTCAGCCATGAAAACCTCAAATTCCCCCCCTCTGAGTCTTCTGGTCTGTCCTCCTCTCTAGACGAAGCTTCCAGCTCATCATCCCTCTAGAGATAATTTAATTTCATCAGTGGTTCAACAAGTCCACAATAATCCCTCCTCTCATACGTGACCATTCTGCATTTGCTACAAAAAATATTGGAGCTCTCTACCTCAATAGTTTGTTCCCATTTTCTAGAAGGGGAATGTAAAAAAAATTGATTTAGAACTTTGAAACAAACAGGTATATTGATACATAACCTGGAAAAAACTAACCTAGATCTGTATTTCATAGTGGTTTCTACGTAAATAAGAAGACTCATCGATCTAGTAATCCCCAGAAATTCCTCAGGTTCCCAGAATTCTAACAAGAGACCCAGAAGCCAAATCCAAATCGAGAGAGTATGGAAACCAAAATCATGAGGCATACTAGGCTCCCACTGGTGGAAAGTTAAGGCAACACTATAAAACAACTATGGTCCTTTATTTAAGGCTTTCTGCATTTCTCATCCTTAACCCTCACCCTCTAAGGGCCAAACCTCAACCTTGCAATACCATTTTTTCCTGCTCCATTCTCTACCTCATTTGGTTAAAACCCTATTTCCATTTAATCTTTTAGATTTAATACATTTAGATTCTCATTCAAGGATTTGCATGCTTTAAACAATGATTTTATTCCCATATAGTTTGCTGGTAGTTTCTTTTTCACATGTTAGAGGCTTAGATTTTTATTAAATCAGGTTCAAAATTTGAGAGTCACGGATTTTATTTTGTTTTACCGAAAATGAAAAAACCTCCACCCTAAGTAGGTCGGTGGTCCCTAATCGCCACCCTACCTAGGTGAAGATTCATAAACTTCCACCTTTCCTGGGTAGTGGTTTAGAGACCGTCACTCTGATTGAGTCAGTGGTCTAGAGACTGCCGCTCTTCACAAGAAAACTGTAATCTTCTTTTAAAACAAAACCATCAATTCGACAATTTTCCCAAAAACCAATTTTACTAGAGTGATTTATGGTTTATCCTTAGCTTTAATTTATGTGTGTAAGGTTTCTAGTTGAGAGGTTTAACAATTTATTCATTCCATGCTTAAATTACTAAATTCAAATATTTCTTATTCCAATGGTAACAAGAAAACAACTACAAGAATAATTTTCCAACAAAATTGTTTTTAAACTCAAATAAAGGAATGGAATTTAATCTATTCCTAAGTATCATTGCTATCTTTTCCACTACAAAAATTTAATCTTTTAACAAGGTCAGTCATTATAATTTTGTGCATGCTTTGATTTTAAATACAACCATTTACTCACGGAAATCACAAACAACCATTATACATTTAATATTTACTCATAATAAACTCTCAATGACTTACTACTTACAAGTTTTTCCTCCATTCTTACAATGATACAGCTCCTACAAATAAAAATGAACTTTCTTATTATTTGAGCATAGGTAATTCCTTACAATAAAAATATATTTCTTTCCAACAATACATTACAACTTAATAAAATAAATATGCAATAAAAATTTTCTTTTAAATGCATGTCTACTAGTCTTCCACTTAAGTGGTAATTACAAGAAAGGTTTCTACAATGAAGGATTTATTTTGACTTCAAAGAATGCTCCAAATACCAAATATTCAACAAGAGCTCCACCATTTCTTCACTTTAATCACAACAACAAAAAGAAGGCAGAGGCAACACTCTCCACCAAACCAATAATCCAATGAGCATAAGAATCTATCCTCCTCATTGGCCCCCAAGCCCCAACCAAAATGTAATAATGAATGGATACAACTCGTGGAAAGAACAAAATTCTTCCAAATCAAAATAAAAAAATTCATGACCAATTAAAACACATTAAACACAGGAAAAAAATCACAAGAATACAACTTTTAAAATATACAAGGCTTGAAATGCAAAGCCAATTGAACAAGAATATATGGGGAGATGACTTACGCCCCCAAATGTGATTAGGTGCCCACATTAAATCCCTCCAAAACACAACTCATAACCCCTACAAAACTCTTATGCCTCCTTCAATATCCTCTTATGCCTCCCTATAATCTCTTATGTCTCCCTCAAAAGAACCAAGTGAGAAAAACAAGCACGTTCTTCTCCAAGGTGGAGCACCCAACCCAACTCGCTCCCAAAACATGAAACAAAATCTTATGCCTCCACACAATAGAAAATTATCATAGCCTTCTCCTACACCATACTTAGGCATTCTACCCAAAATCCCAACAAGCACACAAAGAACTCACTTACATGCAATACACACATTTGAAAAAAAAAACAAGTAAAAAGAGTGTAGTTCATACCGTTCCATGGTAATAAATTGATCAAATAATCACACTCCAAGATCCTTCAAGCTCAACCCAACTCCAAAAAGCTCCAAAACTTCAACAAACACTTCAAAAAATCCCTAACTATAAAATACAAGTGCACAATAAAATGATGTAACCCCCGAACAAACAAATAAACTTTCATATATAGAAAAAGGGGAGATGAGGGTGAGGTGGCTCCATGTAGGATGCCACATCACTTATCCTCAACTTCACATCACAAGTCAAACCTCAACCCCAATACACAATACATTGGCGTTTGAGAGGAATGACAAGCCTCTTACACGCTCAACACAAACCCACACCCCCTAATGACATAATTTAAAACCCATGTAGGAAAAGTACAATAAATGTAACTTTTTTCCTTACAAAAAAGATAATGGGTTCTGTTGTTGACCCCCCAATAAATAGGCAAGGTTGGTATATGAAATTAAAAGGTGTGGGACAAGCTTAAATTTTCCCACAAGCCTCCAAAAATGGCCCTTAAGCCAAAATCCAAATTTCTCAAGTAAGGTATGGTGTATAACACTGAAATTCACATACACCCAACTTAAAACACAACATCAAAAGGACCAACTACTCTAATAAATGGCCCCTTCTGTCACATCCCCAATTAATTTAATAAATATGATTAACACTCTTAATTAAAGAACATTAATCACCAATAATAAAAGTCAATTACATCACAAAATAAATCACATACTCTACAATTAAATAAAAGAGAAGGGAAAGAATTACACAAAAATACCATGGTCACAATTGGATTTCATCCCCCCCATGGGTACCCTCTAAAAAGATAAAGACATAACATCAAACATATCACAAGTTTCCATGGTGACCGTCATTGTATCCATCCATTATTTTGTTGTGGTTGGTCTCCTCACCCCCTTTTGATTGTTTCGATATCATTGCCTGCAAAATCACACAATACCTCCTTTGGCCTCATGGCTGCATGAAATACATCAAAGATAAATATACACACATCCATTAATAAAAATCGTCATATAACTAAATCATCATATAAACTAACAATATTATCATTTGTTTATAATTTTAACATCTCAATTCTACCATTGCATCAATATCAATAAGATCACAAGATTAGTACAAATGTTAAATCATAGTCAACATGTGGAGAATTCTGAATTTAAGTAACTATATATTCTAACAACACGTCATCATAATTAATATAAAATGTCTCTCTGCGTCTCTAAGAATCCAAGAAAATCATACTATGAATCACAATCCATCACTAGTCAGAATATCTCAATCATCTAACATCATGATAAACCAAGATGATAAAATAATATCCTTGTCTATAGTCAACAGTAGTCGAAATCAAAATATAATAAATGTCAAAGAGGAGTGGGCACTACATCCCCATCCTCTTAGACTCGACTTCCTCTTGGAAGTCACTAAAATAGGTGTAGAAACTGGACTCGTAGCAATGTAGCATGCTTCCATGTAGTCGCAGTCTCATCATACCTATCCTAATGGACTCGCACATGATCAATCTCTCATCCTCAAAGACCACTACAATCTAAAGTACACATGGGCTTCATCATCATCTACCCCTTGTCTTGCACTTGCAATGCAGTCCAATCCAAGACATGAGAGAGATCTGGGATATATCTTCTAAGGACTGATATGTGAAACACATCATGCACATGACAAAAGCTAGGTGGCAAGGCTAGATGATAAGCTAAGGGATCGATCCTCTCTAGGATCTTGAATGGACCCACATATCTAGGAGATAACTTAGATCATTTTCCGTAACTGATAGGACTCTTGATAGGATACCGATGTCGAATGGACCCATGTAGGACGCCCACCTCATAACTATGGTCAACCATCCTTTGATATGCATACTTATTTATTTTGTCTTATGCATCCTGCAACCTCTGTCAGATCAAAAAAAATTGTTGCTCCAAGTCATGTAACAAGGGTTGTCTAATAGATACTTTGTCCTTGAGTCTATCCCAACTCAAAGGTTTCTAGTACTACATGCCATAAAGTGCCTGAAATTGAGCCATACAAATAGATCTCTAAGAACTATTGTTATAAGAAAACACCACCAAATATAAGTACTCCTCCCACCTCAACTTATGATCCATGACATACATTTGAAGCATGTCCTCTAAAATCTTATTCACCTGCTTCGTCTATCCATCTGTCTCTGGATGATATGATTTATTGAAATTAATACTCATCCCAAGGGCATGTTGCATGGTAGTATAGACGTGTGATGTGTATAAGGGATCATGGCCATAGATGATCTTGCATGAAATCCCATGCAGTCTAAAAATCTCATCCAAGTACACTCTCGCTACTACACTAGCTGTATAGGTGGTATTTACCAAAGAAAAATGAGCCACTTTTTTCAGTCTATCCACCGTAACCATGATGTCATCATGGTGGTATCTCATTTCCACTCTAGTATAACATGTGGGTAAAGAAGGTCAGTTATATGTTGATGCTCAACCTTAACCCTCTAACACTCTAAAAAACACGACACAAACTAAGGTATATCTCACCAAATACCTCTCCAATGTTATAGCTATCTCAAGGTGGCGTGCATCTTTTTCACCCCTGGATGGTCTAAATAAGGTTCATGATAAGCCTCTGCCAAGATATCCTGTATCAAACGTCCATCCCTTGGTACATAGATCTTGCCTCTGTGTCCAAGAAGTCCATCTTGATATAATGAAAAACCATCAAACTTTCCCTCGAGGGGTCTTTGAGACTCAATCTATGATCTAGTTACAAGGTAGAAACTTTCATGTGAAATATGTCACAAAATCCTTCTCCACAAATTTATACCCACTGAAGTAGCCATATCCAAATTTCTTTGTCTACTCAGAGCATCGAAAACAACATTCTCCTTCCCCTTCACATAATCTATCTCCATGTCATACTTGCATAACAACTCCATCCAATGCTGCTAATGAGTGTTGAGATTGGGTTGCGTGAAAAGGTGACGTAAGATAAAATGGTATGTCCTAAGAATAAATCTCCTACCCAAAAGAAAATTTCTTCATCGAACTAAGGCATGCACTATTGCTGCAAGCTCAAGGTCATGAGTAGGATAGTTTAGCTCATGATTCTTGAGTTTATGAGACTCAAAGGAAACCACACGGACCTCCTGCATCTAAACACAACCTAATCCTTCCAAGGAAGCATATGTACACACAAAGAAATCCCTCTGAGGGTCTGACATAACAAGAATCAGTGCTAAGATAAGGCATCCCTTCATTTTACTAAAGGCCTACTTACATCCAACAAACCAAACAAACTTCTTCCGTTTCTGCTAAAGGGAAATGATGGAGTGTGCAATCTGAGAAATATTTTATACAAATATCCTGTAGAAACTTGTCCGCCCCATGAAACTACTCACCTCAGTCACACTAGTTGGTGTGGGTGAATCCATAATAGCTCTAATCTTGGAAGGATCGATGGAGATACCTTCCCTAGAAATGATGTGCCCAATTACTGTACCTATGACTTGAAGAATGCACACTTCTCTACGTTCCCGTAACGCTACTTCTCTCTAAGACAATGTAAAACCTTGTGAAGGTGCTCCTTTTTCTCCTCATGTGTACATGAGTAAATCAAAATTTCATCAAGGAATATGAGAACAAAGCGATCTAAAAATATCTGGAATACACCATTCATAGAAATCATGAATATTGTGGGAGCATTTGTTAGATCAAAAGGCACTACTGATAGCTTGCAGTGGCCATCTCTCATACAAAAGGTTGTCTTATAAATAACTGACTCTATGATCCTCAGCTGATGGTATCCAGAATTAAGATATATCTTGGGAAATACTATGGTCCCCTTCATCTGATCAAAAAAATCATCAATACTTGGAAGGGGGGTAACAGTTATTGATCGTTACTTTGTTCAGATGATGATAATCGAAACACAATCGTAAATATTTTTCCTTATTATTTACAAAAATAACTAGTGCACCCCAAGGGGATACACTAGGAAAGATTAGGCCTTCATTACAAAGTCCCTCTAGCTGCAAATTGAGCTCACAAAGCTCAGGGGTAGTCATCCTATAAGGTTCTTGTGACATAGGATCTTCTCCTGGAACCAAATAAATGTGAACATTTATATCATGTGGGGGAGGTAACCCTGATATATCCCCTAGATAGACATCTTAAAACTCCCTCATGATATGATGATCATCAAGTGATGACCCACTAGACTCATCCTATTATCTGTCCCTAACCGTAACAACATAAAGTTGGTAACCTCGCCATGCACACCGCTTAAGCTGCATATATACATGGTGTTAAAATATATGGGTCTCATAACTCCTACTATCACTATCTCCAATCCAAAATCATCTGCTCATAATATTAGCTTACTGTAACAATCAACTCTAGCCCTATGTGCAAATAACCAATCCATGCCCAAAATAATCTTGTAGGAACCCAAAGGAAGGATATGAAGATCCAAAGTCTTGGAAAAGGGTCCTAGGTCAGCTATGCGATCCTTAACTAAGGAGTCCAATGTAAGCTTGGGTCAAGAAGCCATCTCCACAACCCAACTATAGCTCTACCTAACTAGCACTATCCTGCATCGCTCTACTAAAATTCAAAAAAAAAAAGAATCTAAGGAGCCTAAATCAAATAAAACAGAAATAGAAATGCCATCAATGCTACCTATCGTCTCAATCATTGTGCCCTGGTACTTTTCCTGGTGGTTATCAACTGCTCCATATATCTTGTGGATCCTAGCAATATCACCTATTATAGGCTCTGAAACTAGTGCCTTACTATTGTTATTAAGGTTATAAGGGAGCACTCTCCAATGATTCCCAAGTATAGTGCACCTGTAACAACTACCAGGTCCTATCCAATGAGAAGTGGGTCATGTATATACCCTAGTGGTCTGTGTCATGGAATTTGATGATCCTAATATGAACTGTTGTGGTCACTGCTATAGAGCTCTTGATGGCTGAGATCTAGGCGGTGCTTGAGTCCTAACTAGTCCCCTACGAGAAGGCCTTGTACTGCATCCCCTTTGAGCATCGAATATCTATGGAAGAATAAATGGAGGAGTGTATTGCTTCTATTGAGGTGGTTATTGTGGTGGTTTGAATGAAGATTGTGCAGTATCATGTCTGTTGTGCTAGTCTACTGAGCCACGAGGAGGAGGATCTTAACCCCTCCACTTGTTTTCCTACATATGTTGGATGTGGCTCCACACTCTATCTCGGTCTTGTTGTGTCTTCCATTCCCCCTGGTCTCTTCCACAATATACGCCTTCTCAATGGCCTTTTATAATGTCTGTAGATAATGAACGCACACTGCCCCTCTAATTTCAAGGTTTAGGCCCCTGATGAACCTGTGGATCCTCAGCTACTCATCTTGCATGTAATCTACATACTGAAGTTATTCTAGGAAGTGACTCTCATACTTTTCCACTGTCATGGATGCCTAACGTAGGTCATGGAAATCATCTCTCCTCTACTAAATGAACCTCTTGGACAAGTATCTACTCCTGAAACACTCCTCAAAGAGCTCCCATCTAATTGTCTTGGAATCTGCATGGAGCTTCTGTTCCTCGGCCCTCCACCAAACCTTGGCTCCATCACTTAGAAGGTGGATGGAAACACGGGCCTTTATGTTTCTAGTACATGGAAATAGCTTGAAGCATCCACTCAATCTGACTAACCATGCCTCTTCCTAGACTTCTCTAGTGTCCCTATAAAAATGAGATGGTTGGAGCTTCAGAATCTCTTTGTGTGATTCACCATTATAGACTGTCTACCTCTAGGTCCCTCAACACGATCATCACGCAGCCTAATGATCCTAGATCTATCTATATGTCTTATAGCCCTGTCTTCGTGGCCTTTCTGAGGTGACTCTTGTCTGGCTGACCCTGTTAGTGCTCAATTTTGTCTTGCCCTGTTTTTCCTTAAATTTCTTTAGTTTGCAGGCTCTTTTGTTTTCTCTATCTCCCTGTATTGATGCATAAAAACTTTGTCCTCCATTTGGTTTCCATGATCACTCCCTTCCTTGGTTGAGGATCACTTAAAATTATAGAATTTTTTTATCATTCCTCTGTTTGTGTGAAAGAGTCTGTAACTTGGGCGTAAACTCAGGTTTTTTCCCTTCCTTTCATTTTCCACAGTCACGTTTTGTTGTCCCTATCATTTTTTTCCTGAATACCTGTGGAAACGTGATTGGATACGGATCAGAGGATCATATTTGGGCCTTATATCATTTCCAAATCCTTTGTATTGAAAGAAAGATTCATTTTCGAGCTCAAATGGTGATTTTCCTGCATTTTACAGTTTGATGAGAGTGTTTTTCCCCATCAAATTTGCATTTCAGCATCTATGAAAACGTGACTCTTTCTGGTTGGATGCAGCTCGGTGAGGCACTTTGAAGACTCTAAGGCTCACTTCAAAACTTGTCCACATCAAGGGTCGGCGCTCATCTAAAAATTTTCCTTTGGGTTTGGCCTTGGAGTTGCACCCGGGAGACACGTGGAGGTTTATGCTACCTTGTCCAAACTTAGAAAAGTTTTTCATGTGCCCGATATAGTTTTAGTAGACCATGGACAAGTGGAGGGCTAGTTCTCATTTGAGGATCCCCCTTAGGGTCCCACCTTAACAGTTGCGCCAAGGGGACACGTGGTGAACCCGCTCTTGTTCAAGGTATTCGCTTTTGGGGACCATCTCAAAATTTTGTCAAGGAGACACATGGAGGCTTCCGCCGGCTCCAGTCTATACTTAAAACTTTTAAAAGCAATTTCCCAAGGCCTGGGACACATGGAGGGACCGCACCTATTTGGGGACCGTCCAATAAATTTTATTTTAAAAGAGTGCCAGGAGGACACTTGGAGGATTTCACTCAATCTACCCTTGCTTGGATTTTTCAAAGGCCAAGGAAAACTGTCTCAAACGCTTGACACTTGGCACATTTCACTGATCCTTCAAGTTTTTTAAACAACTCTATCAGATTGAGACACATGGTGAGACCAAGCTTGTTTGGGGTCTCTGCTTTTTAGGGCCATGCCAAAGGTGCGCCAAGGCGACACGTGGAGGCTCCTGCTAGCTCCTTTTTTGCTGAGACTTTTCAAAGGCCAAAAAAAATTTCTTGTTCCAAGGGAACATGGAAACCCTGCACTTGTTTCGAAACTTTCCCCTGTACTATTCCTTTGTAGTTGCACCAAGGAAAGACATGGATGGTTATAAAATAAAGTGGAGAAGGGTAAGAATCAATGGTTGTTGTGCAATACTTCTATTTTTCTGCCATTTTTGCTTAAAGACTCCAGGAGATGCGAATACGCACTGTTTTTTCTCATTTTTTGATGAAATTCCTTGTCATCTCTGTCTATAAAGTGCCATTGAATGGATTTGGAACTTAATTTTTGAATCCAAGGACTTTTAAGGTCGATGTTTTGAAGTTGGAATTTATTAGACGCTTGCAAATATGGGAATTACTAGAGAAGTTTGATGTGGGAAAAATTTGCAAAGGAAAGAAAGGGGAAAGAATGAAATGGTGAAAGTTACAGACACAAAATATGAAAAAGGTGTTAGCTCGAGAGTGAAAAGGATTACCTGTAAGATCTAGTTGTGTAGAGCCTCCATAAAATGATTAAAAAGGGGATTTCTCACATGACAGAATCAGAATGATTAGAAGGATTTCCAGAAAATTGTTGCATGGCATCCTAGTCATTATTCAAGGGCCCAAGAAATGTGATCAGTTCACAATTGTTCCACTTGGAAGCCTTCAGATGTGAATTTGTTAAATGTCACTTTCTGAGGAAAATTGGTAACAAGAAAAGGTACCTCGAATATTCTTCTATTTTGGGGGAAAAATTGAGAGATTGAAAATGTATAAATGCAATGATAATACTCTTGAAAAAGGTCGGGGATTAAACTTCATAAGAAAAATTTGAGAAAATTTGTATTCTGAGAAACCCGTCTAAGATACCTTGTTATTTTCCTATGTGTTATATTTTCTATCGTGTCAAGTTGGTTACAGATGTATAGCCATTGACAACATCTGAGATTTCTCTGAAATCTTTCCCCTACCGATGAATCTAAGCAATTTTGAAATTAATTTTTGTTCAATCTCTAGCAATTTGTGTCTACTTTGTTTCAGAATGTCTGCAAATGGTTTCTTTCGTTCCTATTCCAATTTTACATTGAAATCTTTGTGAAATCACATAGGATCTCATCCTTGTGACAATTTAGTGGCATTTTCAATTTCATCTCAAGAAGAGCCTTCATATTCTGATGAGATAAACAAATTTAAAATCACTCCACTGTCATTTGTTGATAAAGATTATCTGTAAGTCTTGGGGTGTACCTTAGCTGTGATTGATAAGAGATTTTGGTGTTTAATTGAGTCTTTTAACTCAAGCATTCATGCTAGATTCTTAAATATTGTGTGAAAATGTGTTGATCTAGGCCTCCATTAAAGCACACCTTCTGGTTGAAGTAACGTCTTAACTATTCTGAAGTTTTATGTTGTTGAGTTTTCCATTATTATGAAGTTTCTCAGAGATCTAGTATAATAAACTTTATCCTTCTTAATCTCCCACAAAAATTATTTAAAAAACCATGAATCCATCCTAAACTACCCCTGTTTTCCCTGTATATCCACAAAGGAACAAAATTTGTTTACCAAAATATGCAGAACAATCAGGATCCCATAATGTCTTTAGTAGCCTTAGCCTTGTGTTGAAAGTATCTCCATATTTTAGAAGTGACAACTCTTGAGAGTTAAATTATCGAGTATTGACCGTATTTTCTCAAGGATTTTTTCATAATTTTTTTGCAAAAGAATAATATCTCCATCTGCTTCATCAAACAGAGGTTACACTACGGGTCCTCTCACCTTGGTCAAAAAGGCACAACCTAAAGTAGTGAGGATTCATCAAATCCTCTTGAAGGTTCTATCCATCTCTCCACAAATATGAGTGACAAAGGGTTAATTAGATCTCATCCAAAGCTACAAAATGACACACACTATGACCTATTTATCTCTAAGCTCCATGTCCAATCTGTGTTGCTTCTCGGCTTGAAAAGGAGAACAAAGTTGGATACACTAGTAGAGGCATTACCGGGGACTATTTGAACAAAGGTGTACATGTATAGACCCTAGTAATACTTCTTACACATGTTGTGTGCTAATACTTTACTGAAACATCATTATCTATTCAGATCAGTAAGAATTGTTAGAAGTTGTAAGTTCTGAGTGCAATATTTCTAATTTATACAATTATTGGACTAAATTTTGTATCATCATTGACAAACTTGGGTAGAATAAGAGTAGATCTTGTAAGATTTTCATGAATCTGGTATTGACATACATTTTATAGGTATTTCATAGTGCATTTTCAAAAACTAATGTGAAAATCCTTGGTGGCGACTCCGTGTTGTTTAAATTATTAATAAATACCAATGTCTTAACATATATCGAGTAAGGTTTGTCATTAATCTCTACAAATATAGAAGGAAGAATATCTTTCTTCACCAAGGATCCTAGTAGAAGGTTGTTTTATGAGTTGGGAAAGTATAATTTAGAAGGAAGAAGAATTTGGAAGGTTGTTGGAGATTAAGCATCAAGAAAAGAGATCTCCATTGGTGAAACTGATCAACCTGTTATTGAAGATTGCAATACTTCCTCAAGTGCTTCTGAATCAGGTAGACTCTTTGTTGAATTAAATTCTCCATTTGGAGAGGGTCCTTCATCTATATTTGAAACATTTTCTTCTCAATCTCCCCCTATATTTTCAAAATATGATAGAGTCTTCCAAGAAACAGAGCCTTTAAAGGGAAATCATTCTAAGAATTGCATCCTTGTACCACACAGACTTATCACTCATCATTAGTTTTCATCTCCTCCAAGGTCACCTCCTCAAAATAATATGGCTCATCCTCTACCTGTTATCCAAAATTCACCCCCCCCAGGGTTAATTTGATAACATGCATTAGAATTCTAAAGTCCCAGGCAGATAAATTGATTCAGGGAAAAAAGTCATGTTTCTAAGGTCCCTTCAAAAATTTTTCTAACTCTCCCGTCCAGGTTGAAAAAAGCAAGCTCTGAGAAGATGCGAAGAAGTTGCAGAAGATAAGCTTGGGCCAGAAAAAATGTGAAAATCAGCTAAGTCCTAGTCCCCGGGACAGTCAGGACATTTGGGACGTTAAGGCGCGGATCAGCCGAAAAGCCTACAGGCGGCCCAAACAGCAAAGGGACAAGTGGGAAAAATGGACGCGGCGGACGCGGAAAGCCCGGATCAGCCGAAAAGGATAACTTTCACACTAACTGCTTTGGGACATATGGGAAAAAAGATACGCGAACCGGCCGGTTTGGCCGAAATGAGAACAAACATTCCGGAGGCAAATGGGACATCTGGGCCCGCGAGGACGCGATTCGGCCGGATCGGGCGAACCGGAAGATTTTGTCCCACGAAGCAAAGGGACAAGTGGGACAAATGGATAGGAACCGGGCCGAATCGAGTGAACCAGAGGATTTTGTCCCAAGTAGCACTGGGACATCCGGGACAAATGAACGCGGTGGACGCGAAGGAGCCGAAAGGGCTGAGAACCAACCAAATCATGACACGTGTCACAAGGGAAAAGGTCATAAGGTCAAAGGGTGAATTTTGAGGGGTCAGCCCGAGCCAATCAAAAGAGGACACGTGTCCTATGGAACAAGGAATGCGGAGCTCGGGAAGGAGTTAGAGAATTTGGCATGAGTTTTGGCCGAAAAGCTAAAAGCCAAGGTCTTCCCCGTGCCGCTGTTGGCCAATCAATGCATGCCACGTGTCCAAGTTTAAGGGGCCCACAAGGAAATTTAAAAAAAAATCCCACCAAAAGGACAGAGGAGAGAGAATCACGCGACCAATCAATGTGTGCCACGTGTCATCCAAGTGGCAGAGCGCGGGAAAGATTTCAAAACATGTTTTCGCCTGTTTTGTGCCCTAAAACTTCAGACCTCCATAACTTTCGATCCAGAGCTCAGATTTGCACGTTCTTTATATCAACGGAAAGATTATGAAATTCTCTACATTATTCTGGGATCAATCTAGAATTTTGGTGTAGTCTGGAGAGAGAAAATTGAGAAACGGATCTGACGCGTGATCATGGCCAGAAGCGACGTTTCAACAACCAGTTTTAATGCACATGGGTCGCATTCTTCTTTAGCATGGCCAGAAGTGATGTCTCAACCACCGATTGTAATGAAGAATGCATTTTGGTCAATGGTTGGGCTGCTTACACATTTTCCTATGTTTTCTGTCTCCTGGGCTCGACCCATGCATTGTATAAAGCCAGATTTGGCTCATTTTAAGAAGGGATACATAACAAGTCGCTCATCTTTTCTGCTCTGGCCTCCACTTCTTTTCTTCTCTAGGGTTGAAAATGGAGCTCGAACCTCCTCCCTTGCTCTGTAATGGAATTTTTGCCCTTTTACTAATGAAATGATGTTCTGTGCAAACTTCTGGAGCAACAAAAAACGTGTTTTGTGATGCATCTATCCATCCTTGCTCGTTCTTTTCTTGTTTCTCCTCTTGCCTCTCTTCATTGTAGGTATTTGTGCATGTTTGAATGTTCATTGCAGGTCTGGAGCTGTGTTCATGGAGTTTTGGGACATTTTCTGTGTGAAATCTATCCTTGGGCCTGTGATGCATCTGTCCATCCTTCCCATTGCTCACCTCTCTTTGTCCCATGGCAGTTTTGATAGAGGTTCAACATTCTCCTTCTCTGGTGTATCACCGTTTTAGTGTAGGATTTTTCTATCTTTTCCCTTCTCTCTCTCTCTCTGTTTCTCCTTGGCATGGTTAGATTAGGATTAGATTAGCTTTTCTGCACTGGTATAGCTTGTGGCAGGTAGTTTAGGAGCAGGAACCAGCCTTCTCTGAGAGATTCCTTTCCCATTTTCACAGGTCCCACACCTGGAGAAAGGATTTCCATGTTGTGCAATCACAATAGATGCCTGATTGATCAACCTAGAAGCCTGATCTGCATCCAGGGGTGCTGTGATTTTGCACCTAACAGTTCTGGCACTCCGGGTGGGACCTTAGAGGTCTTCCACTTCATCTTTCGTAGGTTGGTGTGTTCATGTGAAGATTTCAGCCTTTGGAGGTAGTTACAAACACATCTAGCGACTCCATCTGATCAGCAACTCATTTCTGAAGTTGCAGACCCATCCTTTCCATCCATTTGCATTCTTTTTCTATCCATATCTTCTTTCCATCCCTTTCATTATTTTCTCATTCCATGAGGTTGTGCAATCATGACTTCGTTTCCATCATGGAATTCACATCAACAACAGCAGTATATTCACACCTCCAACATGTTTTACAAATCTTCCAAATCAGCATTTTGAGCAGATTCAAGATCAGTATGCATACCCATATGAGCAGCTGTGCCAAAGTCAGTTTGGCTATGGAGCTTTCCAAGAGCAAGAGTATGCATATAATGAAGACCATCAGATCCAAGATGCTGTTCTGTTGGAGAAAATCCAAAAGATGGAGGTAAAGATGGTGCAGTCCAGAGTAATAGCTCAAATGAGAGCTTTCGGAATCGGTTACAGGACTCCTTGTCCATGGGGAGGCCCTTTTCCAAGACACTTCAGCCCTCAAGAGAAGCTAGACTTCATGATATAGATGCTGCCCCAACTTGCACAATGGACAGCAGAAATAGAGGCCTATACATTCGGTGTTGAACAACCTTGTCAATGGGTAAGTTCTATGCCATCATCTGGTTTTTCTCTTCCCATTACTCAAGCAACATCATCTCATTTGGACTTGCAAATTTTAAACTCTCCATCTGCTGTCCCAAATGTTGATCCCATGTCTCCACCTCTCAGTCTTCCAACACACCTCAATTCTTCTTTCCTTTTTCCTTCTAAACAGTCATCCCCTCCACAAGAGCTAACAGAAATAATCCCTCATCCAAAGAAACAAGAGGTTTCACTACCTCCATCACCACGAAAAATTTGCCAAGCCATTTGAGTTACAATCCACTTCCTCCTCTTGCATCCCCAATTCCATGTGGGGAAGAAGAAATTGCAAAAATCAGCCGGTGAAGGAAAACAACAGCAAGAAGAGGAGCCCGACAGAGATGAAGAAATGACAGACAGTCTTGAGGAGTTGGGCTGCTAAGATCTGGGATAACAAAGATCCCCCTTAATGGTTAAACCTACAGAAGAGGCTGAGGTTGAAAAAATGGTGGTCAGGACTGATTTTTTTGCACAATAAGCGATAAAGGAAGAAAGCTCAGAAGAAGATCTTGCAGTCCCAACTTGTCCTCTAGAGCAGCAGATCGAAGAGTTTGACTTGACAAAATTCATGCTGGAGGAAGAGTTCAATCAAAAGCAAGAATTGTCTTCAAACATTGGAGGAAGGAGAAGCTGCTCTAAATCCAAAAGAAGAGGAGCACATTCTAGTTGTGGGGGAGAAAAGTGCAGATCCAAGAGCTCTGAGCACAAAGCAAGCTACAAGAGAACCTTCAGTTCTTCTTTCTACTTCACCTCTCTCAAGTTCCAGTGCTGAAGAGGAGTTTGACCTCTCAAACTCAATGTTGAAGGGATGAAAGAAACCATGGTGGTCAAGTTACAGATCAAGAAGCACACCATGGAGGAAGTTGAGCATTTGCAGCAGGACAGCAATGAGGTAGTTTATCTGTCAGATTTGGAGGACTGTTTTGATGGAGAAGAGCTAGTTGAGCTTTCCACCATTCTCTCTTTCATCATCCACATTCCAAACACAAGAGTCTTTTGTCCATAAAGGAGAACATTCATTTACAGCAGCCTGCATCTTATAACAGCCTCTTTGGAATCAAGATTGGAAGATTTTAATCTTTCATGTTCTTCATTGGAGGAAGAGAAAGGGCAGAAGGGTTTCTACCATTGCTTCCACACCATCCATTCAAGAGGGTCTACAAGAAGACTCCATTCTTGGAGTTGAAAATCAGAGCTATGGGCATATCAAACTGATCAGACCTTGCCCAATTAGGTATTTTGCTTCATTGGAGCCAAAGGAGAAGTCACAACCAGTCATGCTTGCTTCTGAGCATGAGGGTGAGCTACAAAGTATCAAGGATCAGCTGTCATACCTCTTCAACCCAAATGCAGAACAACTAAAAGAGGTATTCATATTTTCCTTCAGCTGATACCTTGATGATTTAGGATGGAAGATCAACTTCTTGTTGATTTCCCATCTCATCGTAACAGCCATGATTAGCTGCCAAATCAATTGCATGGCTGCCACTTTTGAAGAAAGGGAAGCTATTTCTGCACAACCAATTGCAGGGTTTGTTTAGCTTGCCTTTGCTTCCAGTTAGAGTAGAGTAGGTAGGTTTTCTTTCAGTAGAAGAAGTGCTTGTGCACACTCTGCATGTTTTATTTTGGAGCATGTATGATTTTCAGTTCTATACATAGTTTTGTTGTTGCTGGTTTTGCTCTTGCATAGTTCATTTTAGTGGCATTTTGGTGAGAACAACTCCACGTTCTGGTGGGATTCAAGTGGCTCAGAGGGAAGTTTTCAAAGTTTAGATCAGTTTTCAGGCTTGCAACTCATGACTCCATGCCTAATGGATTGCTTCAAAGACCACTGATCATTCTATCTAGCAGGTAGATGACCCCACTGAGTCACCAAACTGTTGTCCAAAATTCCCCCCCCCAAGGGTAAATTTTGATAACATGCATCAGAGTTTTGCAAGTTCCAATCATGATAGATTGATCCACTGCAAAAAGTCATAAAAAATGACTAAGGTCCCTTCAGAAATTTTTCTAACTCTCCCGTCCAGGTTGACATTTGGGCAAGCATCTGAGAAGATGCGAAGATCGTTGCCGAAGATAAGCCTCCAGGCGGCCCGTGAAGCAAAGGTGACAATCTGGCTACAGTCCTAGTACGCGGGACAGTCGGGACATTTGCGACGTCAAGGCGCGGATCCGGCCGAAAGAAGAAGAAAAACGACTAAACTGCTGAGTAGGACAAGTTTGGGACAAGATGTACGTGGCAGTACGCGGAACTGGCTGGATCGGCCGAAATGGAGAACTTTCACAGTTTGGAAGCAATTTTGGGACATTTGGGACCATGATGACGCGAACCGGCCGGTTCGCCCGAAATGAGAACAAATAGTTTGTAGGCAAATGGGACATCCGGGACGCGAGGGACACGATTCAGGACGCGGATCAGGCATAGGAGCCAAAAGCCATTTTATCAAACGAACGCCACGTGTCAAGTCGGCCAAATGAGGGACGAGGAAGCCCAGTTGAATCAGGCGGACTCGAGGATTTTTTGGCCCAAGCAGCACTGGGACATTTGGGACATAAAGAATGCGAAGTGGACGCGAAGGAGCCGAAAGGGCCGAGAACCAACCAGATCACGACATGTGTCGCAGGGGAAGAGGTCCATAAGGTCAAAGGGAGAATTTTGAGGGGTCAGTCCTGAGCCAATCAAAAGAGGACATGTGTCCTATGGAACAGGGAATGCGGAGCTCAGGAAGGAGTTAGAGAATTTGGCATGAGTTTTTGGCCGAAAAGCTAAAAGCCAAGGTCTGCCCCGCGCCCCTGTCGGCCAATGAATGCATGCCACGTGTCCAAGTTTAAGGGGTCCACAAAGGAAATTTCAAAAGAAATCCTGCACTAAAAGGTAGATGAGAGAGAATCACGCGACCAATCAATGCATGCCACGTGTCATCCAAGTGGCAGAGCGCGACAAAGATTTCAAAACACGTTTTCGCCTGTTTTGTGCCCTAAAACTTCAGACCACCATAAATTTCGATCTAGAGCTCGGATTTGCACGTTCTTTATATCAACGGAAAGCTTATGAAATTCTCTACATGATTCTGGGATCAATCTAGAATTTTGGTGTAGTCTGGAGAGATAAAACTGAGAAACAGCTCTGACACGTGATCATGGCCAGAAGCGACGTTTCAACAACCAGTTTTAATGCACATGGGTCGCATTCTTCTTCAGCCTAGCCAGAAGTGATATCTCAACCACCGATTGTAATGAAGAATGTGTTTTGGTCAATGGTCATGGGCTGCTTACACGTTTTCCTATGTTTTCTGTCTCCTGGGCTCGACCCATGCATTGTATAAAGCCAAATTTGGCTCATTTTAAGAAGGGATACATAACAAGTCACTCATCTTTTGTGCTCTGCTCTCTGTTCTTTTCTTCTCTAGGGTTGAAAATGGAGCTCGAACCTCCTCCCTTGCTCTGTAATGGCATTTTTTTCCTTTCACTAATGAAATGATGTTCTGTGCAAACTTCTGGAGCAACAAAAAACGTGTTTTGTGATGCATCTTTCCATCCTTGCTCATTCTTTGGCTTGTTTCTCCTCTTGCCTCTCTTCATTGCAGGTATTTGTGCATGTTTGAATGTTCATTGCAGGTCTGGAGCCGTGTTCATGGAGTTTTGGGACATTTTCTGTGTGAAATCTATCCTTGGGCCTGTGATGCATCTGTCCATCCTTCCCATTGCTCACCTCTCTTTGTCCCATGGTTGTTTTGATAGAGGTTCAACATTCTCCTTCTCTGGTGTATCACCATTTTAGTGTAGGATTTTACTGTCTTTTCCCTTCTCTCTCTCTCTCTGTCTCCTTGGCATGGTTAGATTAGGATTAGATTAGCTTGCCTGCACTGGAATAGCTTGTGGCAGGTAGTTTAGGAGTAGGAACCAGCCTTCTCTGGAGATTCCTTTCTCATTTTCACAGGTCCCACACCTGGAGAAAGGATTCAATGTTGTGCAATCACACTGGATGCCTGAGTGATCAACCTAGAAGCTTGATCTGCATCTAGGGGTGCTGTGATTTTGCACTAACACTACCCATACCTCCATTTGTTGTTAATACTTTTAGTCCCATCAATTTTAGAGGTATGGTTGGCTATCCAAATGCTATGCCACAAGGATGTAAGAAATAGATTGCCTAAGTTTCAAGGAAATAATGCAATCACTGGTGATCAACACTTGAAAATCTTTGTCAATATGATGGAGGGATTTGAAATAGAATTTGAAGATGGGGTACATTAAATTGTTTATCCATACTCTAGAAGAATATGCAAGGGAGAAGTGGTATAAATATTTGAAAGATAATTCCATTCATTCTTCCAGATAGAAGATGAAGAATGTTTTTAGATTGTGAGTATGGATCCATAAAATAGACCCTATGTTTCTTTTATCAGAATTTGAAAATATAAAAAAGAATCCTAATGAAATTAGTGCATGATTTCAATAAAAGTATTGAAAAAAACATATGAGATCCCCAGGCTTTTTACCTGTGATCCTAAGGCCACATGAATGGCTAAAATCTTAAGTTTGATAAAGATATTGTAGATGCATTTGATAAGAAAGTCCACCTATTTGAGGAGATAAGAACCCTGGAACATTTAGGCATAATTTTACCATGGCTTTATCAAATCGAGAACAACATTAAAGCAGTTGGAAAACCTCGTAAGAGGGAGGGTGTTAAATTGATCAACCCAGAGAATCCTCAATCAAGTAAGGTTGTGGATCTTGAGGAATTCATAAAGACTTTGGCTGGAGGCTTTCAAAGTTGCATATCTAACAAGATTTGCTAAGGGAAGAGTTGAAAGGAATTGGACAAGGTTCTACAAGGTGTAACATAGGAAACAAGGAAAAGACAAATTTGCAAATCATGAAAGTAGAAATGATCAGAGGTATGATGACAGAGGTAAAGGGACCCATGGGAGCTAGATAACCCCAAGCTAGGGAAAATAGAATAGTGGTCTGATCCTCCAAATGCTCAGAGTTGACTGTTGTTGAAGAGACAAATGAAATTGATTGGTGTGACAAGTGTTTCTTGCCCCACCCACCATGTAAATTGTAGATCAGAAAGTTGAAGAAGCCGATGATGATGATAACATTGATGATGATGCATGAATGGTGGACTACTCTACAAGCTCATATGTAAGGAGCAACTTCAAATTGAAGTAATAAGTTACAAGTATATGCCATGCAAGTTTTTGGGATTGCATTCACCGGGTACCTCTTCTTTCCTCCATCTCATACTTTAGAAATAGATATGGTACAATATTTTCAACTTTCTAATAATTATTTTGAGTACCTAATAGCTCTAATGATTAAGAATGTATGATGGAGGAATCCCATTCAAGAAGAGGATAAACAATTGTTAATGAATGATTTTGTTGCCCAAGAAAAAGAGTATAACACAAGAAGTAAAGTTTTCAAATGGGCAGGTCCTCAAGCCAAACCAAAGACCCTAGTTCTCACCAATGTCCCAAAAGAAACTCCAAAGAAAGATGCATTTGGACAAAGGCTTTTGTCTGTCTCAAGTAGAACTAGTGTTCCCACCTCATGCCCTCAAATGTGAAAAATCTTGTTCCATCTGATGAGTTTAACTTGAATATTTCTCCAAATGCTCACAGATTTTCCCAAATACATTCCTTACCTGACATTGATCCAAGTCTTGAGTTAGATCAAGATTTTTTTCCCCAATTATTGAAGCTTCTTAGGATTCCTGAGTTCGGGAAGAGGGCCTTGTGAGTATCTTGGATTGGAAGAAGATAGGATCTATCCTTGATCTCTCACAGAAATATAAATAATGTAAACACTCCTCCTCCAACCATTGTATATCCACATAGAAAACCATCCATCATTGGAGGAGATAGGTGAACCACCTGAAGTTTACTTGAGTAACATTACTTTGGTTGAGTCTCAATTAAATCTTGATCCATTTTTTACAACTCTAATTATTAAGGATAGACTGTGTTGCACAATTTTATGTTTGATTCTAAAGCATCATACAATGTTATATGCCATCCTAGAGGTCATGAATGAATTGAACATTAAAGTGAAAGGCACAACTTATGGAAAGTGTACTACAATGGATTCTAGAGAGGTGTTGAGTTGTAGGATGTGTAAAAAATTTAGTAACAAAGGTATAACTTGCAGCTTATTCGAGTAAGAACTTGAACACTTGATGTTGTTATTGTTGATTGCCCCTGCCAAATGGGGCATGTTGTTATCAAGAAAGTGGGAATGAAACTGTTGGATATGGAAGTGTTCAAATGGATATGTCTTTTTCCACCATTCCAATTGAAGGAAGCCTTGTGAAAGCTATATGGAGAGAAGAAAATTTTGCACCTCATTGAAGATCCCAATAATGCTTCTTATGAAGTATTGTATGCTGATGTAGATGTGATAACTTTATTGGATTTGCTGATGGAAAAGAGCATAAGATTGATCAATGTAAATGTCTTGAACAAGTAGGTTTTCCTTGGACTTTATTATTCGATGGAGCTTGTTCCATAAGTTTGGAAATGGTGTTGGTATTGTTTTGATTTCTCCTGGTTAGGAAGAGTTTGTTTTTTCTTTCAAACTCAACTTTGAATGCACTAACAACATTTCTTAATATGAAGCACTGTTATTAGGTTTGAGAATTGCATGGAAATATGGTATAAAGGATATCATTGTTCAAAGGAGATTCAGAACTGATTGTAAAGCAAATTAGAAAACTGTATGCTACTAAAAATTAGAGAATGAAACAATACAAGCATGTAGTCTAGTGGAATTTGATTGAAATGTTTGAATCATTTAATATTATGCACCATGATAGGAAAGTTTAATGACTTGTTGCAGACAAGTTAGCAGTGCTAGGATCCAGATTTGGACAATTGTATAGTGTCTCCATTTTGTGAGTATGATGTTGAAATACTAACAAGGCTATTTGTCCCTGACAACGTTAAAAATTGGCAAGTGTTTTCTGATGATGCTCAGACAAGAACGATTTCTACAGAAGACAAGGGAGAGTTTCCTTGGACCAATGCATATAGATTTGGAGCTAATGGAGTGTGACAAAAGGAGGAAAAGAAACCTTGTTTGGCAACCAGACATCATCCAACTGAAGACTAATACACGATTCCTAAAGGGATTTTTACTACTTGAGTTGAACTTTTGATAATGTTGATCACATTGTTAACATATGCATAGTAACCTTTCAAGGGATATTGAGGAGAATGATCTTGGTACAAATGAAAAGCACCAAGGAAAATTTAGTTAGGTAGTAATCTGAGCAAGGAGGAGAAGTAGTCATACATCCAATTATTTAAGAAATTATTATAGACTTCCTATGGCTTGGACCTACTTATGAGCTAAAAGCATACAGGGAGGACCTATTATCCAACATGAGATTCCTCTTAAAGTATATTGCAAATCCATTCAGGAAGAATCAGAGGTTGCCTCAACCCAATCCTTATCCCTCAAGATGCAAGAATAACTGATGAATTTGAAGAGGTGGAGGGATTATTCAGACCCATAAGGTATTCTTCTTGAGTTACAAATTTAGTACCTAGATCAGAAAGAAAGAATGGTGATATCAGGCTGTGTGCAGATTTTAAGAATCTGAATACAGAGAATCATATGAAGGATAATTATCCTTTACCCAATATGGATAACATGCTGCAATTACTGACTAAGTTCTAAATTGCTCTCTACCTTGGATGGTTTCTCTGACTATAACCAAGTTTTGGTGGAGGAATAAAAAAGGATCAAGACAACCTTTACTACTCCTTGGGACAACATATGTGTATGTCAAGATGCACTTTGGGCTTAATGAATGTTGGGGCCACATTTCTAAAGAGTAATAGATGTTGCGTTTTCTGGGTACATCAATGATTTTATTTTTGTCTATCTAGGATGATGTGACTTGTGTTTTCTAATAAGATAAGTGACCACTTGCATTGCACTTCGAGAGAGATGTTATTAAGATGTAGAGAGTATGAAATATAACTCAATCCCAATAAGTTCCATTTTTGAGTGTAGAAGGAAAAGATTGCTTGGTCACATTATGTCACAGGAAGAGGTGACGAGTGATCTAGAGAGATTAGAGGCTATAAGTAAGGTCCCAATCCCAAGAACTAATAAGGGAGTTTAGTCCTTATTTGGGTAAGATAAACTTCATCAAAAGATTCATATCAAACTTTACTAAGTTGACCATTCCAATCACTTAGCAATGCTAATAGAAAGACTAGGTCATCAAATAGGAGGAGGCTACCATCCAGGCCTTCAGTGGAATTAAAGAGGCATTAGAACAAGCCCCTGTTTTGGAAGGTCTAGTTTATAAGAATCCTTTCCAAGTGTTTTACTTTTTCTTCAGAGAGACACTATTGCTTTTTTCTTATTGTAGAATGTTGATAAAGGGGCTGAGAGGCCAATTGAATTTTTCAGTAATGCCTTACGTAAGGAGATGAGCTGAAGTCCACTATCATGGAAAAGAAGGCATTTTCCTTAGTAAAAGCAATAAAAAAATTTCAGACCTTACATCTATAAGTTCTAAAGTGGTTGCTTATGTTCCCCACACCATGGTGAAGGACATCTTGTCAGAAATGGATGTCTCAAGTAAAATATATAGGTGGGTGAACAAGTTGCAAGAATATGATATAGATATCCGAACCATGAAGTTGATGAGAGGTTTGGGTTTGGACTAAGCTTATTGTTGAGGTTGTGGAGCCTATTTTCATGTGTGAAAGTGTTGAAGAATGTACACTAAGAGTACTGTACACTTTTCATGTATCCTCACCGGGGTTCAGGGCTGGGTCGGGCCCCGAGCGGGGGTCTGGGGGTGGAAGCCCCCAGTAGCAGGGGTTCAAGGGTGCAGTCCCTGAAATTTTTTTTAGGCGTAATTTTTTTTTGCCTCAAAAAAATACACCCGACATTGATGAGGATGAAGCCACAAAGGTAATTACTGATCTCCATGGAGGATTTTGTTTGGGAAATTTTGTTGGAAGAGTTAAAGCACATAAAATATTGAGGGCTGGTTATTGGTGGCCAACTCTCTTCAAGGATACAACTCTATTGGTTAGGAAACGTGAAAGTTGCCAACTTTTTTCAGGAAGAATGAAAGCTTCAGGCTCCCTTCCTTTACAACATGTGTCAGTTGAAGCCCCATTTCTGCAATGGGAGATGGATTTCAATGGAAAAATTTCATAGCCTTCTAGTGCTAGTCATAAATGGATTCTTGTAGCCACTGAATATTTCACTAAGTGGGCGGAAGCAATCCCCAACAAGAAAGCAACACACCAAGTCATCGTGTAGTTCATGTTGAATCATTTCATATCCATATTTGGAGTGCTAGTTAATATTGGTGCTGATAATGCCATGAGTTTCAGAGCCAAACCTTTGGTGGTAATGTGTAAAGAGTATAGAATCAATTTGGCATATGCTTCTAACTACAATCCCCAAGGAAATGGACAAGTTGAGTCTAGCAATAAAAACTTGTTAAAGATCATTATAAGAACCTTGGAGCTGAACAAAAGGAAGTGGGGTGAGTAACTAAAGTTTTTTTTTTTGGTTGACAGAATCACTGTCCAAAGAGCTACTAGTAAAATACCATTTGAGTTGGTATATGGAAATCAAGCTTTGTTTCCCCTTCATTTGAAATTGTCTTCATTTAAATTTGTTCAACAAATTGAAGATCAAAAAGTTAGTCCATATGATGCTTGAATCAATTAGATTATTGAGTTAGATGAATAAAGAAGGGCATCTCATCAGTGGCATGTGAAGTTTAGAGAAAAATTTGAAGAATTTATTTGATAAAAAGGTGACTCTAAGAGCTTTCAGTGTAGTGGATCTTATGCTATTATGGTATAGCAAGCATGAAGATAAGGGAAAGCATGGTAAATTTTATGCATTGTGGATGGACCCTTATTCAATTGACATTCGAATTGGTGAAAATAATTTCTTCCTAAAAGACATAGAAGGGGAAATACTTGAATTACCTGTTAATGACAGGCATTTGAAACATTTCCTTGATTGATTTCTCAGAATCAAAGGTAAGTGCACCAAGTTGGGGGACAATTAAGTGGACATCAAATCCTGAATTTTACATTAAAAACAACAAAACATCAAATTTAGTCTTCCGCGGACTTGAACCATGCCGAAAAGTAAAAACTATGTCATAAAATGGTACCATTGCGTAGGGGAGACTATTAGCTTTGTATAAATACTGATTTTAAAGTGAATAGAAGAGGATAAATATCATTTTATAATTTTTTACTAATAGTAGGTCTTTAAGACACTTTTTCCTGTGAATGTTTATGTCTACGTTTAAGACTGCAAAATTTGTTTCACTTATTAGAATGTGATAAAAATTATACCATCCCAACCGTGGTGAAATTATATACATGTTCAAAAAATATATATTTGATTTCAATATTTTTTGATGAAGTTATGGCGGGCAAACGGAAAGTGCTCTATTTTCTTTATGTTTTCATACCACTTTCACAGAAAAAATCATAAAAAATAAAATATTACTCAAAAAAATACAAAATAAAATCCATCCCAAGATAGATAGTGGCATATAACTTCTCACCAAAGGAAAAATATATATATCAATTTTTGGTCATCCAAATTGTGGGCAAACAGACTATAATCTTATCGGCGTTTTAAAAAAGAAATACCAAGTCATTGAATTTTGAGTGTTTAATATAGCTAATCTTATCCATTTTTTACAAAAATTAGTATTTTAGAAACTAGATTCCAGATTCTATGATTCATATTAATATAATTTTGTCTAATTTTTAGTGTATGTATTGCTAATAATCCCTACAAGTTGATATTATGTTGTTATTTGCAATATGATGTCCACAGATGAGCCTATATTTGTCCACGGATTGTATAGTGTAGAGTTCTTTTTTTTTGCTGCTTTTGTGTTTTTGTTCATTTTGGTCCTTGGTGACCTGGTTTTTATGGTTTCACAATTCATTTTTTTGAGGGTGGTTATGACTTCTCTGCTCTGCAAGCTTATTCTTTGACTTCGTTGCCCAATGGTCTACTTTTTGTTCTTTTAGCACTCATAGGGAGTGCCCATCCCTGAGTTAGAGTCAATGTTGGTACTCAATTTGGTCTCACCCCATTTTTCCTTAAAGTTATTTAGTTTGCGGGCTCTGTCATTTTCTCTATCTCTATGTATTGATGCATAAAAACTATGTCCTCCATTTGGTTTCCATGACCAGTCCCTTCCTTTCTCGAGGATCACTTAAAAGTCCAGAATTATTTTTTCATTCCTTTGTTCGTGTGAAAGAGTCTGTAACTTGGGTGTAAACTCGGGTTTTTTCCCTTCCTTTCATTTTCCATAGTCACGTTTTGTCATCCCTTTCATTTTTGTCCCAAATACCCGTGGAAACATGATTGGATGCGGCTCAGAGGATTATATTTGGGCCTTATATCATTTCCAAGTGGTCGGTATAGTTTTAGCAGACCATAGACAAGTGGAGGTCCGGTTCTCATTTGAGAATCCCCCTTAGGGTCCCACCTTAAAATTTTTGCCAAGGGGACACGTGGTAAGCCCATGCTTGTTCAAGGTCTCCGTTTTTGGTGACCATCTCAAAATTGCGTCAGGGAGACACGTGGAGGCTTCTGCTGGCTCCACTCTATACTTAAAACTTTTCCAAGTAATTTCCTAAGGCCTAGGGAATGTGGAGGGAGCATGCCTATTTGGGGACCATCCCCTAAATGTTATTTTTAAAGAGCGCCAGGAGGACACTTGGAGGCTTCTGCTCACACTACCCTTTCTTGGACTTTTTAACAACCAAGGAAAACTATCTTGGACCTTGGACAAATGGTGCCTTCCGCTGATCCTTTAAATTTTGTAAAAAAATCTACCAGACTGAGACATGTGGTGAGCCCATGCTTCTTTGGGGTCTCCACTTTTGAGGGCCATGCTAAAGGTGCGCCAAGGAAACACGTGGAGGCTCCCGCTAGCTCCTTTTTTGCTGAGACTTATGAAATGCCAAAATAAAAATTTTTTAGTCCTAAGGCACGTGGAAAGCCCGTGCTTGTCTGGAAACTTGCCCCTGTACTATTCCTCTGTGGTTGCGCCAAGGAAACACATGGATGGTTATAAAATAATGTGGAGAAGAGGCAGAATCAATGGTTTCTATGCATTGCATTTGTTTTTCTACCATGTTTTCTCCAAGACTCCTAGAGATGCGAATACACACTATTTTTCATCATTTTTGATGAAATTCCTTGTCGTCTCTATCTGTAAAGTGCCGTTGAATGGATTCGGAACTTTATTTATGAGTCCAAGGATTGTAAAGGTCAATATTTTGAAGTTGGAACTACTTGTGAACTTACAAAAATGGGAATTACTAGAGAAGCTTGATACAGGACAGAGTTGTAGAGAAAAAAAAAGGGGAAAGAATGAAATGATGAAAGTTGCAGGTGTAAAAGATAAAAAAGGTGTTGCCTTGAGTACGAAAATGATTACCTGTCAGATCCAGTTATGTAGAGCCTCTGGAAAATGATTAAAAAGGGGATTTCTCACATGATAGAATCAGAATGATTAGAAGGATTTCCAAAAATTTGTGGCCTGTCATCTCATTCATTAGTTGAGGGCTGAAGAAACGTGATCAATTCACAATTGGTCCACCATGCAGCCTTCGGATGTGAATTTGTTAAATGTCACTTTCTGAGGCTAATTGGTAACAAGAAAATGTCCCTCGAATATTCTTCTATTTTGGGGGAAAATTGAGAGAGTGAAAATGTATAAATGCAATGAGAATACTCTTTCAAAATGTCGGGAATTAAATTTCATAAGAAAAATTTGAGAAAAGCCTTATTCTGAGAAACCCGTATGAGTTACCTGGTTATTTTACTCCATGTTAGATTTTCTATCATGTCAAGTTGGTTACAAATGTATAGCCATTAATAGGCTCTGATCTTTCTCTGGAATCTTTCCCCTGCCGATGAATCCAAGCAATTTTATAAATTAATTTGTTTTCAATCTCTAGCAATTTGTGTCTGCTTTGTTTCAGAATGTATGAAAATGGTTTCTTTCATTCCTATTTCAATCTTACATTGAAATCTTTGTGAAATCACATAGGATCTCATCCCTGTGAAAATTTAGTGGCATTTGCAATTTCATCTCAAAAAGAGCCTTCATCTTGTGATGAGATAAACAAATTTAATTTCAATCCACTATCATTTGTTGATAAAGATTGTTTGTAAGCCTTTGGGTGTACCTTATGCATGATTGATCAGAGATTTTTCTGTTCAAGTGAGTCTTTTAACTCAATCCTTCATGTTAGATTCTCAAAGATTGTGTGAAAATGTGCTGATCTGGGCCTCCATTGAAGCACACCTTCTTGTTGAAGGAACATCTTAAATATTCTAAAGTTTTTTGTTGTTGAATTGTCCATTTTTGTGAAGTTTCTCAGAGATCTGGTATAATCAAATTTATCTTGCTTAATCTTCCACAAAAATTATTCAAAAAACCATGAATCCATCCTGAACTACTCTTTTTTTCCCTGTATATCCACAAAGGAACAAAATCTATTTTCCAAAATATGTAGAACAATCAGGATCCCATAATTTCTTTAGTAGCCTTAGCCTTGTGTTGATAGTATCTCCATATTTTAGAAGTGACAACTCTTGAGAGTTAAATTATGGAGTATTGATTGTATTTTTCCAAGACTTTCTTCTTAAAAATTTTGTAAAAGAAGGATATGTCCATCTCCTTCATCAAAAAGAGGTTATAGTATGGGTCCTCTCACCCTGGTCAACAATGCACGGACTAAAGTAGTGAAGATAGGTCAGATCCTCTTAAAGGTATTATCCATCTCTCCACAAATTTGAGTGACAAAGGGCCAATTAAATCTCATCCCCAGCTACAAAATGACACACACTATGATATATCTATCTCTAAGCTACATGTCAATTATGTGTTTCTTCTTGGCTTGAAAAGGAGAACCAATTTGGATACCAACAGACTCGGCATGGGAGTTTTCTGCCCTATACTCATCACTATGTCAGGAAAGCACATTAGCCTCTATTGATGGTTCTCTATCCTGTTTGCTAGGTCTCCCTCGTAATGATCCCCCGTATATCACATTATTAGTACCCTATAGTGTCTATAGTATATGGATAAATATATCTGCTACTCCCTGATTTGGGGGTGCTAAGTCTAGGTCCAAGTGTAAGAACTGTTGACATTTTTTGCACCCTGTGAGAAAAAAGCTAAACTCAAAACATCATGTTTCTCAGATTGGTCAGATTATAGCTTTAGGGGTATGTTCTAATAGGACATTTAAGAAGGGGATACAATTTTATTGCCTCATTTTAGAAAATTTTAGAGTTTCATGCATCAAATTACACAGCTGAAAGTGTTTCCCAGAAGGCAACACTTTGCGTATACCACCTTTCCAATGTATCATCTTAAGCAAGGTAGTGCAATATCCAGGGAAGACTGTAGTAAGGCCTTGGTGAAGGTAGGAAAGATGACATATGCAGGGTTTTTCATTCTGGAGCAGTAGTCTAAGTTGCAGTTTTGAAGCATGGAAGGGTGCAATGTTATAGCAGTCACATTCATGATCAACATTAAAAGGTACACTTGATTTTAATTTATTTCTATGTTTAAGTGAATTAATTAAGTGATCTAAGTTGTAAAAGTTCATTTATTATCCATACAATTGAAGAGAGTATAGAAAAAAATATATATACATCTCATTACATGAAAATAGTTCATTTATTCATAAGGAATAAAAGTACAGTAAACCCACAAAATCCGTGGATGTAACTTATCTTTGCTCATGCTAAGAGGTATATATACATAAAACTGAAAGAAAAATATTGAAGGTAGAACCCACCATTTCCTTGGGTTATCGTTGTCTTTGTCTTACTGTAAATTTCCATCTTCAGTGCATCTCCATTCCTAACTCTGCCTTTAGCTTTCAGCATCTCATGAACCTGTGATTAGAAAACAAAATCAGTTAGAGCTTCGGGTTTTAAACCTTGAATATTATGCTATCAATTTTAGGAAAATGTGTCTGTTTTAAAAGTAGAGATAAGGTGCATCAGAAATCCTGAGATAGAATCAGAAAGAACATCTCATAGTGTTGTTATGGAATTTAAATACAGGAAACAATGCTATTATCTTTATAAAGGAAAAAGTCTTTTAATCAACATATACAAGTGCAATACATGTTGTTGTTATTAACTAAATAAGATGAAAAGGAGAGTTTATACTAGTATTTCAACATACAAAAGGTATATCATTCTAGTATTAACAGAGTCCGGAAGGAAATCATAAAATCATTCATTTTACCTTATGAAAGAGAGCATTTTTCGGAAAAAATAAGTGCTATTCAGAGACAAAATTTAAGAATAAGCCATTTGTGGGTACATATTTTATCCAAAATAAGGCTAATTAACTCCAAAGAGTAGAAAGAGATCGTATATTATAGTGAATATAACTTGTAAGAAGAAAATATACATCAGAACAACAATATTATCATGCAGATTCATCAACAGTTTCAGATGTAGGGTTTACTACTATGCCAAAGATACTTAACAAATGTGTTAGGTCATGAGACAGGAAGGTAATAAGAAGCACGTATCTTTTCCAATACACAAAGAAATTATAACATGATGTGATGAAAAATTTAAAAGTGTAGTCAAGTCTCATGAAGCACTCTGAGATATCATTAACAAATCAGGTAGCTTTCAGGATACCAAGCTACAACAAGATGTGGATACAACAAAGATACAACAAAATTACAGGATTATTCACTGTAGTCCGTTAATTTCACATGAATAAAAATGAGAGTCAGATCTAGCAAGATTGAGAAAAAAAATAGCTTTCTTCAGTGAATATATAAAATCAGAGTTTTAAGTGAATAAAAAAAAGGAACATATTAGATTTCACTTTTCAGAATACCAAGCCATATAATGGGAGATAAAAGTGATAATACATCAAGGATTGCATTATTTATGTAATCAAGGTGGATCAACATAAACCAAGATTTACAACTCAGCAAATACAAAGAAGCAACTCTCAGTCAAGAGTAGAGTAGTACAACCAAGTACTGAGGCAGTCTCAAAATAGAAATGTCATATTAATAAACATGGAGAGCTATAAAAGATCAAAATATGCATATATACAGAAAATCCTCAAAGGAATGTATCAAGGAAACACAAAGGGAGGAAAAGTTTCAACAATTGAAAGCCCACTACTAAATGCAACTCATGCATTACGGTAAAGATTCTATAGAGGTTCAAAAAAATCTTCACACGTACAGATTTTTAGGGACAACAAAGTACTGAGGCATCATCAATAAAAAGGTCGAGTTTCAGAAGCATATGTCCACATATATACAACCAAGTGCATCTTATCTGAGTATATTTTCAGAACAAATAATAGATACCTAGAGTCACATTACCAAGAAATCAAAGTAATATGTCTATGTGCAAATGATGAGTTCATTTAAGAGGTTACATAGTACATTCTGAGTTATAAAACATGGGTAAAACATCATGTTGTGACCAAGAAAGGAATAAAAAATCAATATAAAATCCTAGAAATACAAAAGCATGCCAAGTATGAATAGAGAAAATAGAAAGCAAAAGGAACCTAGATTAAAAACATAGGTTCAAAATTCCAGGGTTATACCAAGTTTCGAACAAGGTCGACTGGCATTATAGTGTGTGGAAAATCAAAGAACCCAATTTCAGGAAGCACAGTCAGGTAAGAAATAAGCACCTCTACAGATAAAGGAAACCAAAGCCAATTACACAAAAATGATACATCAAAGGATTGAACCCAGATCAAGATGAATAGATGGAATTCCTTCGAAATATAGAAACCCCTTGTAGTTGTAAGTTAAGAAGAAGTTACCTCAAAGAAATACCCATGGTGGCCTCCTTCACCAAATGAAAATTAGAGAAAAATAATGACTAAAAGACACCCTGTAAAGGAGTTATAGAGTAACTTTTATCCCAGTTTTTCCCCATGAAAAAATTGATCAAACATGACCCCGCACAGAAGAAAATCAAAAAGGTCGGTTCAGTCATGCAATCCCACATTTCAGAACCAAAAATGGAGGAGTAGGGTTGGCGAAGGAGCAAATGACGTCAAAGGATATCAGAGCTCAATACGAGAAAATCAAAGAAATGGCTTGAAGTTTCAGACTTCACATATGAGGCAACTCAGAGTGAAGTAGCAAGGTCAGCAGAATCCCCCTCGTGTCTCAACGGTGCAACTTCAAAGGAAGAATGAAGAGAAGAGGTCCTAAATGTGTGCTAGCCCTCCACGTGGTCAAAGTCTCAAAAGGTTGAATCAACCGTTGAAAAGTCTAAGGCCAAGAGAGAGAACCACGTGTCAACTCGGTGCAAATTTAGAGGTGAAATACAGAGTGGCTTCCCAAATGAGCATGGGCTCGCCACGTGGTTAGAGTTCAAATGGGGGTAGATACAGCCGTTGATTTGGCTAAGTATAGAGCAGAGTCACAGAAGGTGCCACGTGCCTCAACGGTGCAACTCAAAAGGTCAATCTCAAAAGGTGGTCTCCAAATGTGCACCAACCCTCCATCTGTCAAGGGTCTAGAAAGGGTGTCATCAGCAGCTAAAAATTCACAGACCCTTAGAAGGTGCCACGTGGCTCAATGGTGCAACTTCAAAAGTAAGACCCAAGGGACAATCACTAAATGAGTGTGAAGCTTCCATGTGGCCCATGTTCGAAAAGGAGACAGAGTCAAAAGTTGAAACGTCTTAGGGTAGTGGAAGCCTCCACGTTTCCAATTGGTGCACCTCTGAGGATCACGTCTAAACAAGGTCTCCAAATGAGCGGGAAGCCTCCATGTGTTCTAGATTAGACGTAAAGCCTTCATAAAATAGAAGGGACTTCGGTAAAACACGAGGAAGGTAGAGAAAAGCCATGAAAGGTGCCACGTGTCTCATCAGCACATCTTCAAAGGTGTGGCCCAAGGAAAGACCCATAACTAGCGCCAACCCTCCACGTGTCCAAGGTCTGAAAAGGGACAAAACTAACTATTTAATTGGCTAAGTATAAGTGGAAAATGTGGGTCGACGGGCCTTGGAAGGATTTTTTTCCAAAAGCGGACCGGCGGGCCTGGTGAAGATTTTTTGTCAAAGGGGAAGATTGTGGACTGATGGAAGATTATTTGGCATTTTTGCAATTTTGGCAAAAGGGACAAGTTATAATTGTGGGCCTGCAAGCCCGAGAAGGATTTCTTTTACTAAGTGAAAAATGTGGGATGACGGGCCCAGGGATGACAAATGGAAAATGAGAAGCTTACGGGCTTGTGGGGCTACAGGGAACTTTTGCACTTTTGTAATTTTTGTGCAAAAGATGCAAGTTGTAATTTTGGGACCGCGGATCCATTTTGCAAAACTAGTTTTTTTGCCATTTTTTTACAGATTTGATTCAAATATTCAAATGGGCATAACTTTCGATCCAATGCACAAAATTCAACAAATTTGGTACTGTTGGAAATGTCTTGACCTCCTCTATGTCATGGAAGAATAAATTATTATTTTAAGTAGGCTTTGGCATCTGAAATATTGGAAAAAGTCTCTAGCTCAAAACAATGTTGTTCCAGGTATCCCAACCACCGAAATTTAATGTAGTATGGTCTGGTTTCTTCTCTAGAAAGCTTGAGTGCATTAGGGAATGGATTTTCAGAGGTTCCCATGACTTTTCTAGACCATTTAATTAAATTTTTTGGTTGGTAAGAGCAGATTCCGAGTTTTCATATTTCTCTCCAGTTTTCATCGTCTATATATTGTAAACATTTCTCATTTGAGAAGGGGAGAAATTCTAGGTGTGGGGAAACTTTGTGAAATTTGTTTTCCAACTACATTTGAGTTGTATGCCTTCTCGTATGCTTGGAAAGTGTATTTGTTCCTCTGAGAAGAAATGTAATGGTCTGTGCACATTCTAGAGTGATAAACTCATGATTTTGTGGTGTTCTTCAACCCTTTCTCATGTTTTATTGTTTCTACACACCTCTCCCTTTCAGATCTATTTTTTCTGCATGTATTTCATGTTTACAGGTGTAAGATGTTGTGTTTCATCGAGTTTTTATGGTGGATAAGGATCTAGGTCTGTGTCACTTCTATTTGACCTCCCTCGTCTCCTTTTTCCCTGTTTCATCCTCCCTCAGAAGAGTATCTCCCCTCTTTCCTTTTCTAGTGTATCACAGCAATAGTGTAGGCTCTCTTTCTCTCTCTCTTTCTCTCTGGTTCCTTGGAATGGTTGGATTAGGATAGGGTAGTTGTTTTTGCATTATAGTAGCTTGTGGCAGGTAGTTTAGGAACTAGAACCAGCCTTCTCTGGAGGTCCATCTCAAGTTCGCAAGTCCCACATCTTGAGAGATGGTCCAATGTTATGCAAATCACACTGGATGTCCCACTCACATCTGAGGCCATTTGGGGGTGATGTGATTTTGCAACAATAGTTTTGGCATGCCAAGTGGGACACCGAGGTTATTTTTTTTCTTATCTTTTTGAGATGTCTCATTATCAAACAACAAATGTTAAGCCACCGTGCGACCACACTCAACAGTTTTTCCATGCCCAGTGGGATAGGTTTGAAGCACCTTATCACTCCATTTCATCAATTTGATGTTTTCTTGGTGAGATTCAGCCTTTAGAGGCACATGAAAAGCACATCTGGTGACTCCATCTAGTCAAAACCCCATCCTCTGAGTTGTAGACCTTCTTCCCATCCATTTCCACACACTATTTTTTCCACATCTTTCATCTTCTTCCTTCCCATAAAGTTGTGCAATCATGACTTTTTTCCCACCATGGAATTCTCATTTGTAGCAACAAAACTATTTCCCTCCATCCCCACAATTTCAAAATCCTCCTCCAAATCATTTTTATAAGCCCCATTATCCCGAAAATGTATACAACTCACTTTTTTCTAACCAAAATGTTTATAAAGAACAGGTATATACAGATGATGGTGGAAAATCCTTGGCCAAAGCTGATTTTGAGAGGTAGGTACAAAATATGGAGATGGACATGATGCAACCCAGAGTCAAGTACTCTATAATGGTAGCCGAAGTTGGCTACAAGGCTCTTTGTCTATGGGTTGGCCCTCTACCAGACTGGTTTAGCGCCTAATAGAAGTTGCACCTCATCACTGAGATGTTTCCCCAGATTACGGAGTGGGCAGAAGGAATGGAGTCTAAAAAATATAGCATGCCTTCCATCCCTTCTACGTCCATCCTCCCATTTTCTTCCAAGTCCCCCCTACCTAGTTATACAATAAATGAACAACCCATACCAACGCACCTTCCCCAGCCAATGTCATCATGTTCAATAACTCCAGGACAGTTGAAGAATGACATGACTCATACGAATCTGACTGGGAAGAGGAAATCATACGAGTGCCTATTCTAGATGAAAATCAGTTAGCTCCAAAGGGTGCAGTTCTGGAGGAGGACCATACAGTCCCAGAGGCTCCAAGTGTAGAGTAGGAAACAAAATAACCTTCAGTTCTTCCTCCCACTTCATCCCCTTTAGGCTCTGATGTCGAAGAAGGAGTTTGAGCTTTCAAAATTCATATTTGAAAATGAGGGGGAACCATGGTGAGAAAATTGTAGATCCAAAGGACACCATTGAGGAGGTGAAAAACACACAGCAGGAAAACGAGGAGGTAGATTATCTGTTTGACTTAGAGGATTGTCTTGATGGAAAGGAGCCTGAGGAGATCACATAATTTTCTCCTCTATCATCCACCTTCCAAGTGCATGAAACTGACTGCCATAGAGGAGAGCATTCAAGGATAGTAGCCCTGCGTCTCATAACAGTCCTCTGGAACCAAGGTTGGAGGATCCTAAACTTCCATGCTCTTCTCAGGAGGAGGAAGGAAAAAAACACGAGGATCCTATCTCTCCCACACCATCCACCCAAGAAGGTCTGCAGGAAGACTCCATCCTTGGAGTTGAAATTAAGAACCATGGGTAAATCCATCAGATTAGACCGTGCCCAATCAGGTACTTAGCTTCATTAGAGCCAAGGGAGAAGCCAAAACCATTCATGCCCACATCCAGGGCATGAGGATGAGTATAAAAGCACAAAGGGTCACGATCAAAACCTCTAAGATTCCAATGCCAATCATCTTGATGAGGTATTTTTAGTTGATGTTGATACCTTAATGATTTGGATGGAAGATCGACCTCTTGTTGGTTTCTCAATCATAATAAGATCCATGTTCAGCACTAAATCATTTGCATGGCTTCCTTTTTTTAGAAAGGGGAGCTACTTCTCCCTGCCAGTTGTAGGATTTATTTGAGTTCCCTTTCATTCTCGGTTAGCATAGAATAGGTAGGTTTTCTTTCAGCATAACAAGTTCCTTTTGCACACTCTGCATGTCTTATTTGAGGCATGTATGATCTTGCCATTTTTATATAGCATGTCATGGTGATTTGTTTCTCCAAGCTTGTATCACTATGTAGCTTAGTGTACGTCTAGGTGAACGTTGTAGTAGTTCATTCAGGGACATGGAAAATTCCCAGATCAATACAATTTTCTACTCTCAGAACCTCACCTTCAAGACTTTCTTATGAAAATTGAGAGTGCGAATAGCGGGGCAGGCTCAAGGTTACCAAGTGGAAGTAGTTGGGCTCACAGTCTAGGGACAAGATCAGTACCAAGCTATCATTCATGACTCCATGCCCAATTGATACATCAAGGCCACTGATCACTTCATCTAGCAGGAGGATGTCCCAGTGAGTCACCAAACTGTTATCCCAATTTTTCCCACCGAAAAAATTGATCAAACATGACCCCACATAGAAGAAAATTGGAAAGGTTGGTTCAGCCATTCGAGCCCACATTTCAGATCCAACAATCGAGGAGCAGGGTCAGTGAAGGAGAAAACAGCGTCAATGGAGATTAGAGCTTAACAAGAGAAAATCAGAGAAAGGGTTCGAAGTTTTGAACTTCACATACGAGCCGACTTAGAGCCAAGTAGTAGGGTCAGTAGAAGCCACCACGTCTCAACGACACAACTTCAAAGGATGAATAAAGAGTGGAGGTCCCAAATGTGCACCAGCCCTCCAAGTGGTCAGAGCCTCAAAAGGTTGAATTGGTTGTTTAAAACTCTAAGGTTAGTGAAAAGAACCATGTGTCAACTCAGTATAACTTTAGAGGTGAAACATAGAGCGGGTTTCCAAATGAGCATGGGCTTGCCACGTGGTTAGAGTCCAAATGGGGGTAGATACATCCATTGAATCGGCTAAGTACAGAGCAGAGTCACGGAAGGTGCCACGTGCCTCAACGGTGTAACTCCAAAGGTCAAGCTCAAAAGGTGGTCTCCAAATGTGTTCAAGCCCTCCATGTGTCTAGGGTCTAGAAAGCATCTCATTGGCAATTAAAAATTCACAGACCCTCGGAATGTGCCATGTGCCTCAACGACGCAACTTCAGAAGTGAGACCCAAGGGATAGTGCCTAAATGAGTGCAAAGCTTCCACATGTCCCAGGTCTAAAAAGGAGAAAAAATTGGTAGTTGAAAAGTCTCAGAGCAACGGAAGCCTCCATGTGTCCAATTGGTACACCTCCAAAGGCCAGCTCCAAATAGGGTCTCCAAATGAATAGGAATCCTCCACGTGTCCCAGGTCAGACGTAAAGCCTTAGTCAAACAGAGGGGACTTAGGCATAACACGAGGAAGGTAGAGCAGAGCCGCAGAAGGTGCCATGTGTCTCATCAGCACATCTTCAAAGGCCTGACACAAGGAAAGACAGTGAACTAGTGCCAACCCTCCATGTGTCCAAGGTCTGAAAAGGGATAGAACTGGCTGTTTAATCAGCTAAGTATAAGTGGAAAATGTGGGTTGGTGGGCCTTGGAAAGATTTTTTTCCAAAAGCGGGCTAGCGAGCTGGGGGAAGAATTTTTGCCAAAGGGGAATATTGTGGACCGGTGGGGTGACAGGAGATATTTTTGCATTTTTTCACTTTTCACAAAAGGCACAAGTTATAATTACGGGCCCATGAGCCCGGGAAGGATTTCTTATTGTAAGTTGAAAATGCGGGCCGATAGGCCCAAGGATGACAAATGGAAAATGAGAAGGTTACAGGCTTGTGGGTCTATGGGGATATTTTTCACTTTTGTAATTTTTGTGCAAAATGCGCAAGATGTAATTTCGGGCCTGCGGATCCATTTTGCAAAACTGGTTTTTTCGCCATTTTTGTACGGATTCGATTCAAATATTCAAATGGGCATAACTTTCGATCCAGTGCTCAAAACTCAACAAATTTGGTAGCGTTGGAAAGGTATCAACTTCCTCTATGCCATGAAAGCATAATATATTATTTTTGGAAGGGTTTGGAAGGTTAAATATTGGAAAACGTCTCTATATCTAAAAAGTGCAGTTCCAGGTATCTCAACCACTGAAATTTAATGCAGTATGGTCTAGTTTCTTCTCCAACAAGCTTGAGTGCATTGGGGAATGGATTTTGAGAGGTTCCCATCAATTTTCTAGACCATTTAATAAAACATTTATTTTGGTAAGAGTAGAGTCCAAGTTTTCTTCTTTCTCTCTTGTTTTCATCGTCTATATATTGTAAACACTTCTCATTTGAGAAGGGGAGATATTCTGGGTGCGGTGAAACTCTGTAAAATTTGTTTCTGGAATCCATTTGAGATGTAAGCCTTCTCCTATGCTAAGAAAATGTATTTTTTCCTCTGAGAAGAAGCGTAATGGTATTTGCACCTTCTAGAGCAATAAACTCATAACTTTTTGCCGTTCTTCAACCCTTTCTCGTGTTTTATTTTTTCTCCATGCCTCTTCCTTTCGAATCTATTTTTTGTGCATGTATTTCATGTTTCTAGGTGTAAGATGTCGTGTTTCATGGATTTTTGATGGTGGATTAAGATCTGGTTCTGTGTCACTTCTATCTGACCTCCATCGTCTCCTTTTACTCAGTTTCATGCTCCCTCAACAAAGTATCTCTCCTCTTTACTTTTTTAGTGTATCACTACTTTATTTTAGGCTCTCTTTCACTCTCTCTTTCTCTTTGGTTTCTTAGAATGGTTAGATTAGGATAGGTTAGTTTTTCCTTCATTAGAGTAGCTTGTGGTAGGTAGTTTAGGAGTAGGAACCAGCCTTCTCTAGAGGTCCATCTCGAGTTTGCAAGTCATGTAGTTTGAGAGATGGTCCAATGTTATGGAGATCACACTAGATGTCCCACTCACATCTGAGGCCATTTGGGGGTGTTGTGATTTTGTAAAAACATGAACTCAAGATATATATCATGGCCGCTGAAGAAATTTTTGACATAGCTCTGCTAGCTCGCAGAGAGCTCAAAATGATTACGCAAAATGACTAGGGTTCCAATGTTTTACCATATAACTCTCTAAGTTAATCAAACCCAACCATGGTTATATAAGGTACATACATGTCAAAAAATGATGGAACCCTAATTAGGTTTGTGTTTCCACCTACAAAAACATGAGAAGGGTTGAATCGTTGTTTGAAGGGGCTAGCCTCGAGTGTTCAAAATCATTATTTTGCATTGACCTTTAAAACAGACTAAAATTATATACTACATGTCAATACCGATAACATTTATTACCTAAAAGGTAAGGTTTACTTTATAATTCTAAAGTATCATTCAAAAAATGAATGTAACCATAGGTAAATAAACTAATGCATGGAAGTGACAAGTGATACACTCGATATTATATTTAATTCCAATATTGGAGATATATACATCAAACTTCCAAAGTATACCTCTAACTTTGCTAAGTAATCTGTACAAAGGGAGGAGTTTTATTATTACATGTGCACAAGGTGGTCCCCACATGGTAGCTAAATAAAAGACATTATTTCCAATTACACAGGGGTCAATTCCATGTGACCACAAAAAAACAAAACAAATCTCGACATCAGAATCAAAGTGGTCCCCAAAATAGATAAAATGCATGGGTTATTATTTTTGCAAGTATTGTAGATAAAGGATTTATTTTTTTCTCTCCAACATGGAGATAATTTCTTGCATGTGCATCTAAGTTGGCAAGATTAAAGTGCTAATGTTATCACTACAAATGGATAAAGTTCCAGCTATCACATCAGTATCAAAAGGAAAAATTTGCATGCACAAGGAAGGGGACTTGCTCATCAAGAAAGATTTATTATTGGAAAATTATTTCATCCATATTTTTATTAAAAATAGAACAATCAACTGCAGTTTGACTCAATGATAATTTTGTAACCAAAGGCTATTAATTCCTCTTTATATTAGCTTCCTTATTTTTATTCCTTTATTTATTATTAAATAAAGGATAAAAATAGAATGCATGGGCTAGTACAACCTTAGTATATTTTTAGGAAGCGTGGGTGAATCAATTTTTCTATATATTGTGTACCTTAGCAAAGCATAAGGGAGGACATTTTAGATACAAGAGTGCTGAAGCAATTTTCTGCTAGTTTTTCTTTTTGAATGTGAATTATTATCTACCTTTCCAATTATTTACAATCTTGTGTATGTTCCTGTTATCACTGAATCACAACACCCCTATTTTTTTATACAAGAACATATACTTGAACTCATGGTGTGATTGGATAACATGGGTACCATCTCCAAGTTGTGGGACTTGCTACTTGAGATAAACCTCCAGAGAAAGTTGGTTCTTACTCCTAAAATACCTACCACGATCTACTCTAATGCAGGGGAAACTAACTATTCTAATCTAAATTTCCAAGGGACCAGGGAGAGAGAATGCATAAAATGAAAGCCTACACTATAGCGGTGATACATTAGAAAAGGAGGGTGTGAGAGTAGTCTTCAAATGTGTGAGATACAGAAGCAAAGTGCACACTACAAGGGGTGATGACAGTTCTCCATAATCTAGCAAAATGCATTCACAACAATATTTCAAACATGCACAATGATAATGGATCCCTGCAAGAACATAATAATAGACACAATATTCATGTAATCAAGGTTTAAGGGGCAAGAAGAATGCAAGAAAACATAGCAGGGGAAGGTGCATCCACAAACTTATATTTATTGCTTCCTGATATGCACAGTTCAATCGGTTACAAGATAAGGGCCTGGATCACCATGCAAGGAGTCCACAACAAGGGCCTGCAGCACATTGGCTTCACAAAGCAATTTTGGCAGAGCTTTTATACAAAACTACCCCCCTTTACAATGAGCCTAACACTCCAATTTATAGAAAAAATGAGAAGAGAGAGAGAGGGAAAAATGAAAATCCCGAAATTTGTCCTTCCACCACTTGTAAGAGGCATTAAATGGAGTAAAATGATTGTATATTACTTGAAAAATGCTCCCCATACTGTCCCAGGTGCTGCAGAAGAGAAAGAATGGTGACCATGCCTCTTAACTACACTCCCAACTACCAAATAAAACACTGTTTTGAACCCGGCCACGTTTTATAAAAAATATCCATCAATATCTCATAAAATCTGAAATTTATTAATTGTTGTACATTGGGCTCGGATCCACAATTCTAACAGTACCAATTTTGTGCAATTTCGTTGAGAAATGCAAAAGTTATGGTTTTCTGAGTGTGGGCAGCTATTTTGGGTCTGGCAGGCATTTTCTGTCATTTGACGGGAATGAGCATTAGCTTACTGGAGCTCGGAGTCAAAAGATATGGACATTTAAAGTTTAAAGGTCAAATGTTGACTTTTCTTCTTTGTCTTTGGCCGTTTCAGCTTTTCGCGTCCCACGTGTACTTTTGTCCCAACTATCCCAGACACATTCTCCCACATCGGCCGATTCGGGCTTCCTTGTCTCTTTTGCGGCTTTTTCACCTTTTCGTGTCCTTCGCGCCCAACACGTAATTTTTTCCCAACTGTCCCACGGGCCGCATGGGAAAAAATTGTCTGACTTAGCTGATTTTCTTTGTATTTCACCCCCAAACTTGGTACGACAAACCTTGGTACGACCCAAACCCTTCAGACCCAAAATGCTTTAAAACAATCCTACAACCTTATTTTTTGCATTTTTTCCATTTTTTCTAACTCATTGGGATTTCTTCTTCGATGGGAGAGTTAGAGAGAAGCCTAGGGGGCCCCAAAAACATGATTTCGGGCCTTGAATCAATCTACTTGCTCAGGACTGAATAATTTGATGTGTGTTATCAGAATTATCTTGAGGAGAAAATTTTGGATAACAGTTCCCATTAATCTTGTCAATGTTAGTTCCCTAATTAATCATCTTACCTTGTTGCAAATTTCAGTAATTTCTGCTTGATATTAATTTGCATGTTTAACTTAACAGTGTTGTTGTGATTTTTTTCCCTCAATACATCCGAGTGTATGCCTTTAATAGTCTGTAGAAAATTGTTGGTGTGTGCATCAAAAATCCATTCCATATCCATTGTGCATGTACTCAGTCAAATACCTCATACAAGTTAGGTATATCACCTTAGTTTAAATTTCATTTTACAGTCATCGTTTATCCTTAAACCCTAGAAAATCAGTTTCGGATACATTAATAAGGAACCGAACTTGATACCAGAGACTCACCTAAAAATAGATATACCCACATACCTGAGGTGTTTCCATTGTATCTATGAAAGAGAGATAAAATTTGTAAGCTTAGAACACCTGCAACCATCTCTCTACAAGGTGCTCTTTTGACAGATAACAAGAACCCCTCTTCTAGTCCATGCCTCCTGCACAGACCAAGGTGAGAGTTAGTTTATCATTCTAGGTTTTCTACATTTTAAAATATCATGCAATGTGGTGTGATATAGGTTTAGAGTTGCGCTAAGTTTTCTTGTTATGTATTGTGTTTTCAAGTGTGCCCTGGGTCCAAGGATTGAACCCACAGCTCTGATACTAAGCGTTACACCCCGCAATTTTGGATGTTCCAAAACCACTTTAAAGCTTAATAATTATCAAGAAAGTTGGAGATAATATTTTTGTTTTAAAATATTACAAGGGTGTCAAACCCTATAATACCTCTAATTAAAGGTTCCTACCAACAATTTTTTACATTACAATAGATGGATTAGGTCTAGATTAATAATCAAATATTCTTAATCCATTTCTAATATCAATCTAATTACCATCCTTTAGAAAAGTGTCCATTGATTCTTTTACTAGGTTAAGTAGTTTCCCCTGTCTAATTAACATTCAAACCCATAATAAAATTAAAAACCTTAATCTTATTTACCTTAGTTCCCTTAAATACCTGTAAGCTTTAATATTTCCATTGAATAATTTACTGAAACATACTAAAAGAGTTACATTTTAAATTTAATATACCAGGGCACTAAGCAGCCCCATTCATTCATTTTCGCATACACCTAAATTATTTAAAGTCCCATAGTATATAATCTCACCTAATAATAGAAGGATTGATTCCTAACCTATTGTATATATCTCCCCTGGGTAAATATAGACAAATAAGAGAATATGGAAATCAAAGAAACTTAAAACCCGACATTTATTTGTGCCACCAGTCACGCCCGTGCCGTAGTTTAGAAGGCGCCAACATTGAAAAAATCATGCCCATGGCGTAGATTAGAAGGCGCCGACATGGAAAAAAGTCGCACCCATGGCATAGATTAGAAGGCGCCGACGTGGAAAAAATTATGCCCATGGCGCAAATTAGAAGACGCCAACATGTAAAAAGTTGCGCCCATGGTGCAGATTAGAAGGCACCGACATGGAAAAAGTCATGCCCATGGCGCAGATTAGAAGCAGTCGACATGGAAAAAATCACGCCCATGGCGCAGATTAGAAGGTGCCGACATGGAAAAAATCACACCCATGGCGTAGATTAGAAGGTGCCGACATGGAAAAAGTCACACCCATGGCGCAGATTAGAATGTGCTGATATGGAAAAATTCAGGCCCATGGCGCAGATTAGAAGGCACCGACATGGAAAAAATCACACCCATGACGGAGATTAGAAGGCACCGACACCACATTTTCAGTGCCTATGGTGTAGTTAAAAGTATTTTGACATGATAATGGATGCTCCAAGGTGCACCTTCAGGAGGCACAAATTTTGAGCGTTGACACCCCAAACCTGACAGGAAGTAAACCCTACTCCAGATATTCAAATGGCCATAAATTTTCACAGGGAGCTCGAATTCAGGCAAGGTTAGAATTTTTAGAAAGCTTATAAGGTCCTCTATCCAACTATGACTGGATATCTTTAATTGGGTGAGAACAAGTTCTTCAAAAATTTAAAATACAGTTCATTGTTTTTTGGGTTTGCTAGGGTTCTCACCTACCACCATAATGAGATGAATTAAATACAATCTGGAGATGGTTGGGGAAGATTTGGAATTCCTCTCTCTTCTCTCTCTCATTCTTCCTATAAATTGTAAGGAATGGTTTCTTTCTAAATTTTGGACATTCTTGGTTTGCCCCTCCCTTCTTCTCTTTGGCAGGTGAATTTGTGGAGTTCAAACCTCCCATCTAAAACTGTAATAAAATTTTCCTCTTGGCATTTTGTAGTGTATTGTATTAATCCTTGGAGAAAATAATGCATGTATGTGGATGATTCTCAACCCTCTCTATGTTCATTTGCATCCTCCTAATCTTTCACTACAAATTTTGTTATCTTGTGCATGATCTTGCATTGCATTTTAATGGTTTGTGTTTATTGGCAAGACAGGTGTTCTTCATTCCTCGGTGCATCACCTTTGTTATTTTAGATTTATTTTTAAGCATATTCTTACCGTTTCTCCTTGGAAAGTTAGATTAGGTTTTTAAATAAACCCTCTGCATTTTTACGTGTGCATATGAATAGAGGAATAGGAACTGGCCTTCATCCGGAGAGCTTTCCTGATTCGCAAGGTCCCACACTTGGGAAAAGCTCCATGTTATGTAATCACATTGGGAGTCTCAACCCATTGAGTTGCACACATTTAGGGGTGTTGTGATTCACCATCAATAGTTTTGGCATGCCCGGAGGGACCAAGAGTTCATTCCACAAGATTTGAAGGAATTTTCAAGAAATTTGGACATAGAAATTACAAGTTTTACAATTTCAGATTTTTTCACCTTCTAGGATGTACTCCAAAATCGATTTTCAAGGGTTTAACTTGCTCAAAACAAGTCAAAATTTCACCATTTGATAGATCGGGGGATAATCTTCAAAAGAGTATTCTTAGATTTTTGATATTTTGACTTTCAAAATTTCATAGTTTTTAGTATTTCAGGTTTTCCCAAGTGTTGAGCATGTCCCAAGTTCTGACATGGTGTATTTCAGGTTTTGTAAGTTTCCATGCATGACCTGAGTTTCACCTGTACCTTTCAGGGATTAGTAGCTGCACAACAAGACTTGATAACCGAATTGAAGAACTATATCTTCTGGGTCCTTCAAAGTTTTAAATTCTATTTTTAATATTGTCAGGTTTGGTGTGTAACTTGGCAGAATCCAACCTTTTGAGGCTCGTTATCTAACACATCTAGTGACTCCGAAGGGATAGAATTTAGCAGTGTAGCAGCAAAAGTTTCCTAGACACATGAGAAGAATTTGAACCAGGTCTGATACTCAAGAAGAGGGGCTATTTGTCTACTCGCAACTATCACCAGGCAGAGGAAGGAGAGGAAGAGGACCACAAAGATCACCATCTCCACCTAACCGGACTTTGTCTACACCTCCACCTAGTAGACCTTTTCTCGCATCAACCAAAGTTCTTAGGCCAATCATAATGGCACATCTACCACCAAATCCCTTTGTCAATTTCACGGGCAGTAGTCCACTCTCCTTAAATACTCATAATCAGGTTTTGGTTGCAGCGCTAAAGAATATCCCCTATTTCAAAGGAGAAAATCATACTACTCCTATTAACCACATCCAGGATATTACCAATGCATGTGCAATCCATGAAATAAATGAAATGGATGTTGCAGTCAAGTTTTTGGCTTCATCTTTTAAAGGTAAATCCTTACAGTGGTTTAGGAGCATAGCAGCAGGGTCTATTACGAATTGGAACCAACTTTACTCAGCTCTTTGCAACCAATTCGGGGAGAAGGTAGACAATTTGTCTTTATTGGAACAACTGACGACAATCAAAAGAGTTTCTAATGAACAAATGACATATTTCAACTTCATATTCCAATGGACATGGGACAGGATTTCAATAGCTATTAGACCAACCACCGAAGGTGCATTCCTTTATTTCTTAAAGCGTACAAATTCAGACATAGCCATTATGATCCAATCAATGGGAGGGACAATGCTGCCAGGGGCCTATGACATAGTTATCAGAGCAAAGAACTGTTTGATCCAAGCTGGCAAGCTTGCACCAAGGCCACCAATGCCTCTCTATCCGAATATGGGAAATCCTACAACCAGTCAAGCACCAAAGTTGAATCCCATTCCAACTTCTAGAAATCAAAGCAATAAAGAGGCATCAACTTCTTCAAATACTTCAAAGGAATTGTAGGAGGTTATGAAATAGCTGCAGAACCTTGGAAATGAGCTGGTGACTATTAAAAGACAGCAAGCTCAAAGTGCTAGACTGTATCACCCTCAAACGCAGTACCAAGCTAGGCCCCCACACCAACAAAATAGACCACCAACTCAGGCTGCAAATAAAAACCAAAACTAGGGACAACCTCAAGCTACCACGCCATTTCGACTGTATGATCCAAATGTAACGACATCCTCAAGAGCCTTGGTTCCAAAACAAAACAACATGGCGCAGGGTTACGACTAGTATTACCCTTACAATCTACCTCACAATTAGTCAACATGTTTCAATGGTGTATTAAATCAAGCCTTGATGGTGCAAACCATTGGTGTGTCTCAAGAACCAATCCAAGCAAGGAATCAGTAGCAAGAAACACAACAAGAATCACCTCCAACAGAAACCACGTTGGCCAATTGGTAAATGGAAGACTTCTGTCGAGTTAACCAACATCCTTTTCAAGGCATGGTTGTCAACACACGGTCAAAGAAGAGAAGCATAAAAGAGGGGAAACCATCTAATCCAGTTGTTTCTTCCGCCCACTCCTACACAACAAGGGGTCAATAGACCAAATGTAGTTCCAAATGTGCAAAATCAGCCTAAGGTACCTATTGTAGCAACACATGCGCCTGTTCAACCTCTAGAAAAGGTTGCACCAAGTAAGGGACGGAAAAAAGACAGATCATCCCCTTTCAACATCATCGATCAAATGAAGAAGACACATGTGAAAATTTCCATGTTGGAATCACTGGCGATCTTAGGGCAACGAGATTTATTGCAAGCTGCAATGGCTAATTGGTTTGCCTCCAATGTACCAAACTAGAGACAGGAGTAAGTTCTCACTAATGCAGTGCAACTGGGTGGGGGTCAACCAAGCAAGAATTTGAAGCCTCCACCATTCTATGTGTCATCAATTGTTGGAAACCACTTGGTACACAACTGCATGATAGATTCAGGGGTAAATAGTTCAGTGATGCCGAAGCAAATAGTGGATCAACTAGGTCTGAATTATGAGCTAGTGTTGAAAGGAGTAGTACAGCTGGATGGAACAACATTTCAAACAATTGGGGTCATAAAAGGGTTAATCCTAACACTACATGCATGTCCTAATGTTACAGTTCTACAAGATGTGTCTATGATTGACCTTCCGCCACTCTTTGCATTATGTCTATCAAGAGACTTCACTGCAAAAATAGGTGGATATTTATCTGCATATTTTTCAGCTTTTCGTTTCAAGTTTTCCTATTCAATTCAATTTTTTGTTTCAAGTTTTCCTATTCAAACAACATGGCTGAATACGAGGCATTGATTCATGGACTTCATTGGGCTAGGAAAAAGGGCATAAAGAACTTATAGGTGTTCGGGGATAGCGAGCTAATCGTCAACCAAGTCAGGGGACAACATGCTACAAAGAATGACCTGCTGAAGAAATACAAGAACAGGGTATGGGACCTCATTAAGGATTCCGAAGCTTTCAACATCGTGTACATACCCAGGAAGAAAAATGAAGCCGCAGATAGGCTCGCAGTAGTTGGATCAATGTTTGATGTGGTTGAAAACATTAGAAGCGAAAAAACACAACCACATATCCATGTGATTGTGAGGCCTGCAGTTCCAGATAATAACACAAGCTGGCAGGTGTTCAAGAGAACAATCAAAAAATCATCATTTTTTTGCAAGAAGAGGCTGAATTCTTAGCTAGGAATCAGGAAAGACTAGAGCAATAGTACGGGGATCAAGTAGTGTAGCTGCAGACAAACAAGCTTCCCAAGGTTTTAGCAACATTGGAGTCTATCTTCAACCCTAACGACCAGTTCCGTAAGGAAAAGGCTAACATACAGGTCAAGAGAGAAGATTCAAAGCTAATTCCAGTTGGGGAAGGAAAAACACTTCAAATTGGTAAAGTGGCCACTGAGCAGGAGAAATCAGATTTCATACATCTTTTCCAAGAACTTCCAGATGTCTTCACTTGGAGCTATGAAGACTTGAGAGGATTCAATCCAAAGTTGGCACAACATAGCATAGAATTGGATCCAGATGCTAAGCCCATTAGGCAGAAGCAGAGATCAGTCAACCCTCACATTGAGCCTCTAATGAAGAAAGAGCTAAACAAGCTAATAGAGGCAAGCATTATATTCCCGATCAAGCACTCAAGCTGGGTTGCAAATTGGTTCCGGTAGGGAAGAAGAGTGGAGAAATCAAGTTGTGTGTGGACTTCCAAGACCTCAATAGGGCATCTCTCAAAGACCATTACCCACTTCCTTCAATGGAACAAATATTGCAAGTGGTATCTGGTTCAGAGAGATTCTCTCTCCTAGATGGCTACTCAGGATATAATCAGATAATGGTGAAAGAAAATGACTAGTTCAAGATGGCTTTCACCACTAAATGGGGCACCTATGCCTATAAGAAGATGCCATTTGGGCTATCAAATGATAGAGACACTTTCTAAAGGGAAATGGATATGGCATTCAAGGGATTGATCAATAAAATAGTTTTGATATATCTTGATGACATCACTGTATTCTCCAAAAATGCAGCAGATTACCTCTTTCATCTGAGGCAGGTATTTCAAAGGTGTAGAAGATTTGGGGTATCATTGAATCCCAAAAAATGCATATTCTTGGCTCACGAAGGAAAACTTCTAGGCCATATTGTTTCAAAGGAGGGATTGACGATTGACCCAGAAAGAGTTGAAGCAATTCGAGTGTTGCCATTGCCAAGTCACAAGAAGACTCTTCAAAGCTTCTTAGGAAGGGTCAATTTTGTTCGCAGGTTTGTTCCAAAATTTTCCACTCTCATAAAGCCAATAATGTTGATGTTAAAGAAGAGCATGGCATTGAAGTGGACATCTGAAGGCAAGGCAAGTTTTGAGGCAATAAAAGAGGCTATATCTAAAGGTCTGACTCTCGTCAAGCCAGACTTCTCCAAGGATTTCATGCTATATGCCTTTGGTGGTGGAGACACAATTTATACAATCCTGGTACCAAAAAAAAAGGAGGGCTTAGAACAACCAGTTGCTTTCTTCAATCAAGGCTTGGAGGAATATGAAACTAGGTACTCTTTCATTGAAAATCATGTCCTTGCAGTGATCAGGACCTTAAAGAAATTCAAGCACCTAGTTTTCAAACAACAAGATCCAATTATTGGTCTCTCATGCGGGAGTCAATGACTTCCTTCTAAACAAGGATCTGAATGAGAAACATGCAGGATGGATCACTCATGTCATGGAATATGACATCGAAATTAAGGTCACTAAGTTGTTCTGTGGAAAGGGATTATGTGAATAACTAGCATCAACTCAGCAAGTTGAAGCAGGTGATGAAAAAGATATTGTCTTGGTACTACAGGATGGTCAAGAAAAGGAAAATGATGATGTGCCCATTCCTTATTGGACTCAAAATATGATACACTTCCTACAGACAGGTCTATACCCTCCAGAAATGAGCAAAGCAAAGAGGAGATACTTTAGATTACAAGCCTTTCCATATGTGCTTGTTGATGGTGTTTTGTTCAAGAAAGACATCAATGGAGTTCTATTGAGGTTCATTGGGACAGGTGAAATTTAGAGGGTGTTATGAGATTTTCACGATGGAGATTTCAGAGGACATTTTTCCCCACGGATAACAGCTCTCAAGATAATGAAGGCAGGGTATTATTGGCCCATAGTGTTTAGCGACTGCTATACATGGATAAGAAAGTGTAAGAAATGTGCACTCTTCACAGGCAAAGAAAGACTAGCAGCACTTCCATTGCACCCAATTTTGGTTGACCGACCATTTATGCAATGGGGATTGGACTTCATCGGGGTCATCAATCGAAACTCAAGCCAAAGCCACAAGTGGATTCTCACGGCAATGGACTATTTCACCAAGTGCACCGAAGCAGTAGCACTCAAAGAAGCAAATGAGTCTAACATATTAGACTTTTATGAAGGAATAGTGACCAGGTTCAGTGTGTCGGCCACTATCATATCAGAAAATGCATTGGCATTCATAGGTTCCAAGATTACAGAATGGGCTGTCAAGAATGGAATCTATTTGAGTACCTCTTCAAATTATTACCCACAAGGTAAAGGACAGGCAGAGTCCATGAACAAGAATTTGCTAAGAATCATCAGAAGGACTCTGGATGAAAACCAAAGGACATGGCATACCAAGCTAAAATTAGTGTTATGGGCTGACAAGATAACACCAAAGAGGTCTCCAAGTAATTCTCCCTACAAGTAGGTCTATGGGATAGAGGCAGTATTGCCTATATCATTAAAATTGCCAACATTAGAGTTCTATGAAGCAATTGGAGTTATCTGAGTTCAAACCAATGGAGGCCAGGTATGCAGATTTGATGGAATTAGAAGAAATCAGAGAACATGCAGTTCAAACGATTGAGAAGGATCATGCCTTGGTAAAAAGATGGTTTGATAAGAAGGCAAGAGCAAGGACCTTCCATGAAGGGGACCTAGTTCTCAAATGGGATGCAGATCGGGAAAAACAAGGAAGGCATTCCACATTTGATGCCATCTGGAGTGGCCCCTACATGGTCATCGGGATGTAAAAGTAGTAATTCCTTCCAATTGTCTACATTGGATGTAGAAGAACTCCCGATTCCGGTTAACAGAATCTATCTTAAACATTGCTACTAAAAGGAAAAGGTTTACCCTTGTAAATATTAGCCTAGATTTCAATTCCTCTAAGTATGGATGCACATTTTCTTGTTGTAGTTAGGTTTCAATTTCCCTAAGTGCTTCGGCACAGGTGTTGTTGCTCTCATGTTGAATTTCTATAGTTCAGCGTGCTCTCGGAGAAGGAGTTGCAGTATCAAGCTCGAGATTAGATATTAGGTTGGTTTCAGGTTATTGTTTATGACTCCATGCCCAATGGATTGCTAAAAGGCCACTAATCTTCTACCTAGCAGGCAAGTGATCTCGTTGAGTCACCGAATTGTTGTATATATCTACCCTTGGGTAAATATAGACAAACAAAAGAATATGAAAATCAAAGAAACTCAAAACTTGACATTTATTTGCGCCACCAGTCGCGCCCATGGCACAGATTAGAAGGCGCCAACATGGAAAAAATCATGCCCATGGCGCAGTTTAGAAGGTGCCGACATGGAAAAATTCACGCCCATGGCGCAGATTAGAAGGCGTCGACATGGAAAAAGTCACGCCCACATGTTGCAGATTAGAAGGCACCGACATGGAAAAAATTGCACCCATGACGCATATTAGAAGGCGCCGACATGGAAAAAATTGTGCCCGTGGCATAGATTAGAAGGTGCCGACATGGAAGAAGTCACGCCCATGACGCAGATTAGAAGGCGCCGACATGGAAAAATTCGTGCCCATGGAGTATATTAGAAGGCACCGACATGGAAAAAATTACGCCCTTGGGGAAGATTAGAAGGCACCGACACCACATTTTCAGTGCCTATGGTGCACTTAAAACTATGTTGATGTGACGATGGATGCGCCAAGGTGCACCTTCAAGAGGCGCAACATTTTGAGCGTTGACACCCCAAACCCAACAAGAAGCAAACCCTGACCCAGATATTCAAATGGCCATAACTTTTCACAGGGAGCTCGGATTCACGCAAGGTTGGATATCATGTTGGTTTTAGGATATTGCTTATGACTCCATGCCCAATGGATTGCTAAAAGGCCACTGATCTTCTACCTAGCAGGCAGGTGATCCCATTGAGTCATCAAATTCTTGTATATATCTCCCCCCGGGTAAATATAGACAAACAAAAGAACATGGAAATCAAAGAAAATCAAAACCTGACATTTATTTGTGCCACTAGTTATGCCCATGATGTAGATTAGAAGGCGCTGACATGGAAAAAATCATACTCATGGTGAAAATTAGAAGGCGCCAACATGGAAAAAGTGGTGCCCATGGCGTAGATTAAAAGGCGCCGACATGCAAAAAATCGTGCCCATGGCGCAGATTAGAAGATACCGACATGGAAAAAGTCATGCCCATGGCGCAGATTAGAAGGCGCCAACATGGAAAAAATCGCACCCATGGCACAGATTAAAAGGCACCGACATGGAAAAAATCACACCCATGGCGCAGATTAGAAGGTGCCGACATGGAAAAAATTGCACCCATGGCGTAGATTAGAAGTTGACGACATGGAAAATGTCACGCCCATGGCACAGATTAGAAGTCGCCGACATGGAAAAAATCACACCCATGGCGCAGATCAAAAGGCACCGACATGGAAAAAGTCGCGCCCATGGCACAGATTAGAAGGTGCTGACATGGAAAATTCGCGCCCATGGCGTAGACTAGAAGGCACCGACATGGAAAAAATCATGCCCATGGCATAGATTAGAAGGTGCCGACATGGAAAAAATCACGCCCATGGCACAAATTAGAAGGCGCCAACATCGAAAAAGTCGTGCCCATGGCGCAGATTAGAAGGCGCCGACATGGAAAAAGTCGCGCCCATGGCGTAGATTAGAAGGTGTCGACATGGAAAAAACCACACCCATGGCGCAGATTAGAAGGCACTGACACCACATTTTCAGTGCCTATGGCACACTTAAAATTATGTTGACGTGAGTATGGATGCACCAAGGCGCACCTTCAGGAGGCGCAACATTTTGAGTGTTGACACCCCGAACCCGACAGGAAGCAAACCCTGACCCATATATTTAAATGGCCATATCTTTTCACAGGGATCTCGGATTCACGCAAGGTTGGAATTTTTAAAAAGCTTAATTGGGTGAGAACAAGTTCTTCAGAAATGCAAAATATAGTTTGTCATTTTTTGTGTTTGCTAGGGTTCTCACCTACCGCCATAATGAGATTAATTAAATACAATTTGGAGGTGGTTGGGGTAGATTTGGAATTCCTCTCTCTTCCCTCTCTCATTTTTCCTATAAATTGTAAGGAAGGGTTTCTTTCTAAAGGTTGGGCATTCTTGTTTTTCCCCTCCCTTCTTCTCTTTGGCAGGTGAATTTGTGGAGTTCAAACCTCCCATCTAAAACTGTAATGTAACTTTGCCTCTTGGCATTTTGTAGTGTATTGTATTAATCCTTGGAGAAAAAATTGCATGTATGTGGATGATTCTCAACCCTCTCTATGTTCATTTACATCCTCCTGATCTTTCACTGCAAATTTGGTTATCTGTGCATGATCTTGCATTGCATTTTAATGGTTTGTGTTTATTGGCAAGACAGGTGTTCTTCATTCCTCGGTGCATCACCTTTGTTAGTTTAGGTTTATTTTTATGCATCTTCTTACCCTATCTCCTTGGAAAGTTAGATTAGGTTTTTTAGTAAACCCTCTGCATTTTTACGTGTGCATCTGAACAGAGGAATAGGAACCGGCCTTCATTTGGAGAGCTTTCCTGATTCACAAGGTCCCACACTTGGGAAAAGCTCCATGTTATGCAATCGGACTGAGAGTCTCAACCCATCAATTTGCACACAATCAGGGGTGTTCTGATTCACCATCAACAGTACCCTTGGATTAAATCAATTGATGCCACTACATCCTAAGGGGCCAAGCTAACCCTAACTATCCTTACAAAATTTTATTGAATGTTTCTCTTTTCCCTAGCCTCCTCAGTTGGCCTCTTTTCTTTTCTTTAATTTGCAAGTTGGAGTGGATGCCATGAAATCAAGTAAGGAATAAGCCACATACATATTCATTTGGATCAAGGTTAGCTTATTTTATTTTATCTATTTATTAAAACAATGTATTCCCTTTGTTGATTGTAGAGGTTCCATCCGAAATCTAGAGTAGTTATTTAGCTAATGCCATTTTTTGAGTCCTTCATCTGGGAAAAACCATATTTCCATTTAATCTATGAGATTTAATACATTTAGATTCTCATTCAAGGATTTTCATGCTTCAAATAATAAGTTTATTCCCATTTAGTTTTCTGGTAGTTTCCTTTTCACATTTTATGGGCTCAGATTTTTATTTTTCTGCCGAAAGTGATGAAACCACTACCCTAAGAAGGTCGGTGGTCCTGTGAACTCTACCTTACCTGGGTGATGATTTGTAAACCGCCATCTTTCCTGGGTGGCGGTCTGGAGACCGTCACTCTGCACAGGGCAGTGGTCCTATTCTTTGAAAACAGAACCATCAATTCCGTAATTTTTTCCAAAAAGAAAATTTACTAGAGTGATTTATGATTTATTCTTGGCATTAATTTATGTGCCTAAAGTCTCTAGTTGAAATGTTAAACCATTTATTCATTGCATGCTTAAATTTCTAAATTCAAAAATTTCATATTCCAATGTCAATAAGAAAACAACTATATCAATAATTTTCCAACAAAATTGTTTTAAAAATAAAATGAAGGAATGAAATTTAATCTATTCCTAAGTATCATTGCTTTCTTTTCCACTACAAAAATGTAATATTTTAACAAGGTCATGTTGACAATTTTTTGCACTTGTGCAAAAATGGGTAATTCAAAACTTCGTCATTACGATGAAAGTCATGGGTGAAGTATACCTAAGCTAAAGAAGTTCTAATGTTATTATTATTATTTTATTAAGGTTAAATAGTTTTTTGAAAGGGACTATACTCTTGTACAGCAGCGCTCAGACACCAGATTTGACAAATTTAGTATATCAACAAGAGATCAAAATCAAGATATAATGACAAATCCCAACAACAGAGAAGAATCTGCCAAGATCACAGCCAAAAACCAACAAACAGCTAAATAGCAGCTACTCTGTAGTAGTGGAACAGGACAATAACCTAGATGTAGCGATGATAACACACAACAGGACAAGACTCATGCCTTGTCTGAGACAACAAACGGTTTAGATCCCTTCTTTTTCCTATCCACTACCTTCCATTCCTCATTGCCTTCTTCCACTGAGATTGGAAGAACAAATTCAATTGACTTGATAGGGATGTGGCCCGTAGCAAGGAGTGGTGAATCTATCGATGAATCCCTATTCTGAAGAGAGGAAGCTTTCTTCTCAGAATTTTTCTCATCTTGCGTGAGTTCTACAACATAACAGAAAGGAATTTTTTAGATGTTATTAGTTACTGTTGAATTATTTAATGATTAAGTGAAATATGCAGCTATGTGTGCTGTTACAAAACATAACAGATCACATAATCTACAATTTCATTCCATCTTCAGCAAAATAACACAAAGCCCCAAAGAACAACTATGTTGTCCTAATGAAGATGAAAAATTACAGAGTAGGTGAAGTGTTGAGATTTGGGACAGCAAACACAAGTGTAGATTATAGAAATCAGAGTTCATTATTGAATGTTACAGGTTCTCATCAATGTTCTTTCTATTATGTTTAAGACATCCAATTATTAAAATGAGTTGTTTAGTTCATCATACACTCCATTCAGAAGCTTGAAATGCAGAAGGAAATACAAAACTCATTTTAAGAATTCAATGTTTTATTCACAAGGAAGGTCAAATATTTCCCACACAAGTTGTGGGATGTGACTAAAAAGTAAAGTACATCTACTTAAGAAAGAGGTACACATGCATGAAATAGAAAGCAAAGGAATATGAGTGAACCCATCATTTCCTTTGTATATTCTTCGTTGTGTAGATTTTCCCCCTTCCAACTTGTTCCATCTTTGTCTTCACAATTCAAAGCATGGTACCTAAAATGTAAAAGAAAGGAATCATCAATAAAGAGCTCAAGGTTAATCCATATTCTTACACTATCCTAATTCATGCATATGAATCTCTAAACAACAAGAGATATAGAGTACTTGAAGATCAAAATACATAGCTCACTCAGGAAGCAGAAATAGAAAAGAGAATAAGAAACATGGACACAGGAGAGGCCAAAAAGCCTAATTATTTCTAACTAGTTTCTTAAAGTGTGCAGATACAGGTTGCAGCCAAAAAGAAAGAAGCATATACATGCTGAAAAAGGAAGACCAATGTAACTGAAACTCATATATATTTCTACAAATGGAAGAGGATTATAGTACTACAGAACAGAGAATATGCTTGCAGATAAGGTACATTTTCCAGATTTCAGTCAAAGGAAAGGAATTTTGGGAAAAAATTGACAGGGCTTCACCATGAAAAATGTACATTTACAACTTTTCCAGTATGCATGTAAAGTTGTAATGAAGCTTAAATACAGTATTCAATCATAAAAGGAAGTGCAATTACAACATCTTAGTAAGAACAGTCCTGTAGAGAGGAATTTAATACAACTTTCAGAAACAAGGATTTTTTTATTATCTCAGAAGAACTTGTAAAGGAGCTACAGATGCTCAAATACTTAGAAATGGATGAAAGAAACCCAGAAATCATGAATGTCAAATTGACCCCAAGAACAGAAAACACATATTTCACACTTTATACAATGGTTGCCATACCAAAGATCATCTTGGATAAAGCTTAGCATGAAGGAAAACTTATTTTTTAGAGAAATCCACAATGCAAAACAAAACAAAACATGTAAATGGGTATTGAAATCAGAGCAAGTAATGATATACACACATCAGAAAACATGCATATCTAAAGAAATAATGACTAGTCCATAGAATATAACCCTTGTTCGAGTTATAAAAGGATGGAAATTTACAAACATACCTTTGAAATGACACAATAGCGATATAAGTTAAAATAATATTTTAGTGCACGGTCGAGTTTCCTTCGCTCAGAATTTTCTCGAAGAAGACCTCTTAGCCTGCCTTCGAAACTTTTCCAAGCCGAGCCATGACAGAGTAATAAGCAACAGAAACGGTGGCCACTTTGAAGACCAACTCATAGAGATCAAGAATAACACAGATCTGAGTTCCAGGATTTCAATAATGGTGACCAATAAAGAAATCAGAGTTTTCAAAAGTATACAGAGCCGAGCAACAAAGATATAGACTCAATCGAACACATAGAACTATTTATGCAGATTGAAGCCCCTCAAAATGAGCTCGAATAGAAACAGAAAGCTCCATGAGGAAGCTAAGAAGCAAACATTCATAGCGGCATGAAAAAAAATTGACCAGATCTTGTGAAGAAAGCCAAGTAACCCAACTTTAAGGCTTCATCAATGCATACCATTAAAAAATTTACCGAGTTTGTTTAGCTCGACTAGAGCTCAAGAATGAAAATGTGAACTATTAGGGTTTTGAGTGTTTTACTCATCAACAATCGAAAGTAACCTAACTCACTCTAAGTTAATGATCAGAGGATCGATGACTATAAATCCACAATTATAAAGATCGACATTCCCAAACAGTTCATCAAAATCGAGAAAAAAGTCATATAGTTGGAGTAGTGGTCAACTTAGTCAAAGCTCCAAAATTTCAAACTGTCAAAATTTCATCCACAGGCTCGAGAAGGACACGTGTCATCACCATAGTGGAAGCAAAGAAATGGAGGTCAGGAGTCACTTTTTTTTTAAATTGTAAAAGTGCAAAAGTTAAAAGTTCCAAAATTTCCCACAAGCCCGATCCTCCACGATGAGAAAGTTAAAGCCACGGGGAGAAAAGTCAAAAATTGATTCCACATAGTATCGGCGGAGTGGCAGATTTTCTCAAATTTTTGAGACTTTATGCAAATGTGGTTAAAATTCCAAGTTATTCCGTGTGCCCACATTTCCCTTGGGTGGAAGGCCAGAGAATTTTTTTCCTTTAAGGCTCGAAGCAATTAACCATGGTCATGCCCACCGACCACATTAATTACAGGAGCAAACCCTAAATCGTAGTCAAAGATCAATAGTGCAGGTCCATCAAGGACAAAGATAGACGATGTCGATAAAAGACCAAACCCGACCAGAGTTTAAAATGCATATACGTGGCGAGTGGATAGGAAACCCTAGTTTGGGTTGAGTTAAAATGCCACCGATAAATAGCTAATGGTTGACTCATTGTGCAGAAGGGGCCAGCACATGTGTCCATGAAATAATCATTGCAATATTGAGTAAAGTACGAACTACAGTATATGCTCCAAATAATACGAGTGTTGACCAAATCATGCCAACAATGATCACTGAAAAGGTGAGTCTTTCAAAACCATACATTATCCAATGTGCAAAGGCTGAAAAGTGTATACATGCATATATTTATCACAAAGGTGGCATACTATAGTATGGTATGTGTATATACAAAGTGACCAAGTATTATAATATCTCTTCAAAAAATTACCCCGTGTATATCAAGAACCATGGTAATATGCTAAGTCGACAAAGGTGGCCAAACTCAAATGAAGATAAATCCATATATCAAAGGGTGGTCCCCACATGAAGCTATCACATACACAGTAGTATTTTCACATGCCTTCACAAAAGGACATAATAGAGAAGAAGACAGAGTTGCATGTTCATGGAGTGAAACTTGCTTAGCAAGCAATCTTATTTTTAGCAAGTTATTCATCCTTCTCTACTAAAAAATAGAACAGTCAACTTCAGCTTGTCTGTATTGTAATTAAGGCTAATAATGCCTATTTGTAATTGCATGCTCTATTTTTATTCCTTTATCTATTATGAAATAAAGGATAAAAATAGAATGCATGGGCAAGTACAAGCCTTAGGATATTTTTTAGGAAGAGGGTGAATTTTATTTTTGGTATATATTGTGTGCCTTTGCAAAGCACAAGGGGAACTGCTGAAGGACTTTTTGGATATAGGAGTACTGAAGCAAAATTTTTCCAGTTTTTCCCTCTGAGTGTGATGTATTTTCTGCCTTTCCAAGTTATTTGCATTCTTGTGTTTCATCGTATTATTCTTGTGAATTAAAATTCCCTAACCAATTATCTTAGCTTGCTGCAAATTCAGTTCTTCTACATAATTTTAATGTGCATGTTAACTTCTTAGTACTCTTGTGATTTTCTCCCTCAATATAACCAAGTGTTTTTCCCTTAGATATTTTGCAAAAAACTATTTGCTCGTGCATCAAAAATTCTTCCCATATCAGTTGTGCATAAACTTAGTCAAAGCCCTCATATAAGTTTGGTGTATCACCTTAGTTTTAATTACTTTACAGTCATCTTTTCCCCTTAAAACCCTAGAAAATAGTTTAGGATACACCAATAAGGAACCGACTCTAAAATCCCAGAGACTTACCTCAAAATAGGTATACCCACATACCTGAGGTGTTTCCATTGTATCTACGAAAGAGAAAAATCAATTGTGCAAGCTTATAAAACCTGCAGCCATCTCTTTACATGGTGCACTTTCGAGAGATAACAGGTCACTCATTAGAATTTAATCTATTCCTAATTATCATTGCTTTCTTTTCCACTACAACCATTTACTCAAGGAAAAAATAAACAACCATTATACATTTAATATTTACTAAGAATACGTTCTCAATGATTTAAAACTTCCAATTTTTCCCTTCATTCTTACAATAATGAAACTCCTACAAATAACAATGAAATTTCATTTTCTTTGAGCATAGCTCATTCCTTACAAAACAAATAGTTTTCATTTCAACAATACATTAAAACTTAATAATAGAAATATTCAATACAAGTTTTATTTTAAATGCATGTCTACAAGTCTTCCACTTAAGTGGGAATTACAAGAAAGGTTTCTACAATGAAGTATTTATTTTAACTTCAACAAATGCTCCAAGTCCCAAATCTTCAACAAGTGCTCCACCATTTCTTCACTTCATTCACAACAACAAAAATGGGGAAGAGACAACACTCTCCACCCAACCAATAATCCAATGAGGAGAAGAAGTTATCCTCCTCATTGACCCCTGAGCCCCAACCAAAATGAAATAATGAATGGATACAACTCATGGAAAAAATTAAACGCTTCAACATCACAATAAAAAATTTCAAAACCATTTAACACACATTCAACACAAAAAACAATCACAAGAATATAAATTTGAAAATATACAAACCTTGAAATGCAAATCCAATGTAGCAAGGATCTATGGGGAGATGACTTATGCCTACAAATGGGATTAGGTGCCCACCTTAAAGCCCTCGAAAATAAAACTCAAAATCCCTACACAATTCGTATGACTCCCTCAATATCCTCTTATACCTCCCTACAATATCTTATGTCTCCCTCAAAAGAACCAAGTAAGAAAAGAAAGCATTCTCTTCTCTAAGGTGGTGCACGCAAACCAATTCCCCCCCAAAAGATGAAACATACTCTTATGCCTCCCCACAGTATAAAATCCCCATATCCTTCTCCTAAACCATACTTAGGAATTCTACCCAAGATGCCAATAAGCACACAAACTATTCATTTACATGCAATACACACATCTAAAAAAAAACAAGTAAACAACGTGTAGTGCCTACCTTTCCATAGTAAGAAATTGATCAAATAACCACACTCCAAAATCCTTCAAGCTCAATCCAACTCCAAAAATCTCCAAAACATAAACAAGCACTCCAAAAACTCCCTAATCCCTAAAATACAAGTGTACAATAAAACGAAGTAACCCCCAAACAAACAAATAAACTTGCATATATAGAAAAAGTGGAGAGTAGGATGAGGTTGCTTCATGTAGGATGCCACATCACTTATCCTAAACTCAACATCACAAGTCAAACCTCAACCTTAGTGCCCAATAAATTGGTGGTTGAGAGGAATGCCAAGCCTCTTACACACTCAACACAAACGCACATCCCCTAAGAACATAATTTAAAACCCATGTAAGAAAATTGCAATAAATGTCACTTTTTGCCTTACAAAACACATAATGGGGTCTATTTTTGACCCCCCAATCTATAGGTAGAGTTGATATATGAAATTAGGAGGTGCGGGACAAGTTTAACTTGTCCCACAAGCCTCCGAAAATGGCCCTTAAGCCCAAATCCAAATTTTTGAAGTAAGATATGGTTTACAACACTCAAAGTCACATACACCCAACTTAGACTACAATATCGAAAGGACCAACTACTCTAATAAATGTCCCCTTTTGTCACATCCCCAATTAATTTAATAAATATGATTAACTCTCTTAATTAAGGCACATTAATCAACAATGATGAAAATGAATTACATCTCAAATTAAATCACATACTCTAGAATTAAATAAAAGAAAAGGTAAATAATTGCACAAAAATCTCATCATCACAATTGGAGGTCATCCCCCCCATGGAGACCACTTAACAAGCTAACAACATAACATCAAACATTACAAAAGTTGCCATGGTAACCGTCATTGTTTCCATCTAGTGTTCCACTTTGGTTGGTCTCCTAACCACCTTTTAATTGTTGTGATATCATTACCTGCAAATTCATACAATACCTCCTTCGGCCACATGGCCACATCAACTACATCAAAGATAAATATATGCACATCCATCAATAAACATCCTCATATAACTAAATAATCATCTAAACTACCAATATTATCATTTGTTTATAATTTCAACAACATCTCAATTCTACCATTGCATCAATATCAATAAGATCACGGGATCATTAGTTCAAAATGCTAAATCATAGTCAACATGTGGAGAATTCCGAATTTTAGTAACTATATATGCTAACAACATGTCATCATCATCAACAAAAAATGTCTCTCTACGTATGCAATCCATCACTAGTAAGAATATCTCTATCATCTAACATCATGCTAAACCAAAATGGTACAATAATATCCATGTGTATAGTCAACAGTAGTCGAAATAAAAATATAATAAGTGTCGAAGAGGAGTGGACACTACACCTGCGAACTTGCCCATTATAATAAGTCGAAATCTTTGTTTTTCTTTGTCGATGATGGATTTTAGGATATCAAGCAATGGATCCTCATTCTTCCATAGAGGTGAGAGCTTCACGGGATCTCTATTCGCTTCTCCGAAAAGTTGAGGCGCCCAAGTGCTATTCCCTCTTTCTACAAAACTCCCCTCCATTCTGCGAAAATCCTCACCTACAACAGTTCATTGCTCCATTCTCTCCTTTTTGGTCAAACAATTTAAATACTATTTTCCATGTTATATTTGAGCACTATTTAACCTGTTATTGGCTATGAAATATACTTGAAGAATAAAAAATATGGTATCTATTTAGAAATATATAGGTACTATTTTAAGACCCCCAAAAAAATATTGAAATAAACATTATTAGATTTAGAATTTATTTAGAATGATGGGCCTCAAGAAGAGCTAAGTGCTACGATTTTTTAATGTGCCTTTATTTTACATATGGAGAACACACCTTAAACACTTGCCTTCCAATAAGTCAAATGCTTTGTTGATTTCAGAAAAGGGAAGCTTCTTAGTAACAAAACCCTCCACTTTGAGTTCACACAATCCAAATAAATATAAATATATTTGAAAAAGACATAATAAAAAAGAAAGAAGATGAGCACAATTACAAACATTGGCTGTACATTGTGCATAAATTTATCACGAGTTACGGCAATTGTGATTTACCTTTAACCCCTCCTAAGAATCAAGATGGATTCAACAACTATGCTACCTGAAAAAAATTCCAAAGGATGGAGGCAAATCTTGTGTGGGCTTATATCCAACCCCAACAACACCGTCAATCCCAATGGGTGTAGCAATGCAGATATTCCACTGATCTCAGTTTTGTTTTTAGATATTCCCCAAAGTTACTCAAGGAGTCCCGCTCTTCTCAATCACAGAATCCATACTAAAAAGTGATACACACACACACACTCACTCAAATTCACATTTAGAATTTCATCTTGAATGGACTTCTCACGCTCTTTTGGATTGATATTTTCTGTGACTCCCATGGCTTTGGCTGGGTCATTGACAACAAACCGAAACACTAAATTGATTTTTAAAATTTTGACACAGTAATTTTTAACCAGTGTATTATTAGTTTTCTAGCATGGTGTACTGATGTTTAGCTTTAGTGAACTTTTGTATATTGGTGTCTACTCAAATTATGGTGGAAAGTCTTTTCAGACGTGTGGCTTGTGCAACCTACAGAAAAGATTATTTTTTTTTTGTTTTTGTAAAGATCCCTGTCCAAAATGGAGTGGCTCCGAGCTCTACAGACCTAAATTGAAACTTCAAAAGAAGAAGCATACTGTTCAGAATGCTTACTGCAAGCCCAATAGTGTCGAGCCCCAAAATAGGCAATGCTGATCCCTGTCCTATTTCTGTTAAATTAATCACAGTTCCAAACGGTACAAAATTTAATCTAAGCAAATTAAAACGTTAATTATAGAGAGAGGAAATCTTCCATTTTCAACACTTTTTCTGTTACCCAAGAATTATTTACCAAAATTGGTAGGAGTCGAATGGGATTTCTGTGTGTATACCAGTGGTTATATACCGCAGCAAAGTAAACAAACTTTGTCTAAAGGAGCTTCAGCATTAATTTGTGCAACACAGGCATAGTCCATGACTGTGTACTCGTTGAATGTCGACCCGGCCATGACACAGTAAACAGGATTCCCACCAATAGAAAACTGATTCTTTTCGTCACTTCTCATGACTCTCCTTGTGAGATTAATTAAGAACTTTTTGCACCACTTAGTTTTTCTTATATTTGCAGAAGACACAATTTCCACTCCCCTGTGAAAAAATGGAATAACGTGGATCTCCTAGCATAATATCTATTATGCCTTCACCCACGCTCTCTACTATACTGTTCGTTTGCATAAAATCAAAATTTATATCTGTATAAGCTCAGTTTGGTAAATCATAAATTAGAAATTGGTTAGAATTGAAGATTTAACGGGCACCCTTGTGGCACAATATGCGAGGAAAGGTGCCTTCTTCCTGCAATAATATGGACACCCCTTCCATGATTTAACAATGCCACAAACCCCCAAAATAATAAATTTAAACAAGAGGAAGCATATAAAATAAAATTACAGATTGTAATGACCATTCAGAATCTAAGATCGGTGTGAAAGAGGGAGGCGTGGGTGATTTTCATACGGACCTCAATTGTGTTTGGAGGATCCACCTGAACCTCCTCTATTACCAGCGCACGCTTCAACCCCCATGCTACCGCAGCTGGAACATAAAAATTACAACTTTAATAGATCGGGATGAGGAAATATACCAATAAATAGGATTCGGATCAGAGTAAAACTCTGAAATTTGATAGAAAGTAGAATCAAATTAGCATTGAAAAATAAATCGTTACCTTTGCAAGAGATGGTCTTACCAGCTATTTTTGCAGGTAAGAGAGGACTTTCACCATTGTCCCTTACTCTGAAAGCTCTCCGGGAGAGGGAGAGAATAAGTTTTCTTTGCATGCTTTACTTCCATTATTTAAACGACGCACCAAAAAAATCAAAAGGAAATACTCTTTGTGGGAGATATAAGGAATAAATAAATACCATCATTGGTCGCCTTCTCCTCCCATCTTCAATTTTCGGAACTGGTCGGAAATCAAACTGATCTTTCCACTAAAATAAATAATTAACAATGCCTTAACGGTTAAATTACGCATCATAACGGTTCTTGATTCATTCCTTGCACGTTTTTTTAATTGATTAAGGAAATTAAGAATATATCTAATTTAATTATTGGCAATTTTATATGCTGGTGACAAATGTCCTAAACTCTATGGAAAAGAGCTGCACCTTAAGTGTCAAACAATGTATGGAAAAGAGCAGCGTGTGTTGAGTTTATATGTAAGTCTATCGGCCTAATAAAAATTAAGCCCAAGAGAGCACTAGTTGCTACTTTACATTGCGTGAAAGTCTCCATAACGGTGGAAACTTGCAATTCAAAAGGTTGCTTAGGATCGATGGCAAGTTCGGCAAGTGCACACACAACTAACAGCTACGGATGTTGATCCAGGATGTTTATTCCTCACATTAGATGCCTTTCCAGTTTGCACCTTTGGCAAGATCATGCATCAACCTTTTCGTACTGTTGCACAGGCCGTGACAAAGATGGGAAGGGATTCAAATATCATAAATAAAACATGTTGCGACACTAAATTTTAATTTTTAGTTTCGAGAAGTTAGAGGGACGTATAGTTTTACATGAGATTTCTACTAGTTTTTTTTTTTATTAAGTCAAGCACAAGTACTAATATTTCAAATGGTTTCCTTATAGTTAAGTGTAATTACATTATGGGTTGAGTTGTTTAAGTTCATTCTACATCATGATTGCAGAAAATAAATCTAAATGAAACTTAGACAACTCATAATAGAAGATAATTTCATTTATTCATAAAGAAAGATTACATTCATCTCACACAAGTCGTGGGATATGGCTTTCAAGAGTAAAGAGAATACATGTAATTGTAAAAACTAGAAAAGTAAAAAGGAGAGAAAAGTCATCATTGCCTGAGAAGATGAAGTCGCTCCTTGACATATCATTACTTCAGCTATCATTCATCAGTCAACTTCATGGTACTTGAAAGAGAAAACATATCATCTTAGATTTTGGGGTTTTTTCTTCCTTTTTATATTTCCAATTTCAGAAGTACATGCATTCAATGGTACAGGTACAAAACGAATGAAAAGAAATACAGAACATGCTGATCATATTTTCAGGAGAAATATTGATTTGTGATGGATTATTAATTTCTTTTGATTATATTACAACAATAGAATTCTCTAATGACGGTACAAATTTCTAAAAATTGAGTGCCAAGCCACAATTTAAAAAGAAAGGTTTAGTGTCAATTTTCAGCTATATGGAATTCTCGTCAAATTATAGAAGCAGGAAAATAGCCATTTGACAAAGCATAGACACATATTGTTCTCCCATAGGTATAGTTTCAGTGCTAATAAATACAAATTCTAGGAAGGATGTAATAAGCATATTTCTAAACTCTTTCCGAAAGAACAAATACTAGTATCATCAAATACATACATATAGCATATAGTCCTGTAGTCAAAGGTGGGAAACATTATTTTCAACAATGACTATTTTAGTTCTACATCTAGAAGAAAATATTTTATTATTTCAATCTCGGCACAACCTGTAAGAAGATGCAAATCTTTCAAAAATGTAGAACAATGAAGAAAGACAAACAACATGTTAAAGGTTGTTAATACCAATCTGAACTTATTTTAAGGTAAAAAACCAGAAGGAAGTTTGAAGACTCAGAACACGTTGTAACAACATATCGACACAGCCATCTAAGATTCCTTAACAAATCTAAAGTTTGCAGCTATCTAGCGGTACAGATGAACATAAAATTTCCAAGTTGAAAAGTATTCATACATATTTGCAAAGAAGAATTATTCTATTTATAAATCATTAGATCTTTATGAAAGAGTACAACCATCTCACAAAATATAGATTCGACACTTGGTAAAATGAGTGCAAATTTGGTGTATCTAATAAATGCACCTTGAAGGTTCATAGTAGAATGCAGCCATCCAGGTATTTCAAATCTTGCAGAAGGAAGGGGACAAACAAAGTATCATGCGTAGATTTTAAAAGACCTAATGTACATGAGATGAAGTCAGGGAATGAACAACTATTAAGTATCCTTCAAAGAAGTTTAACGCATGAATTCAATTAAAATTGTGGGAGTGGTTTTGCTGGAAGAATACAAAGAGAATGATGTAATCATACTTTGAAGCCATGGGAAGAGACTCAATGCAAAATCAAAGCTTTAAAATGAGACTGTGGCCAAACTCTAATAAACAAAAATAGAAGAGGGCTCAAATGGCCAAAAAGAAAAACACTACTACCCTCCATTATAAACCATATCAAGAAACCCTTGAACTCGAAGGCTCGGAAAATTGAGCTTGAGTGGAAAAATCATTAAAAAATAGATTTGTTTTTACATCAAAGGGAGAGTTCTAAGTGCAGAATCATGAGTTAGAGGAATAAATCAACAAGCTCAAAGCCATCCAAGAAAAAAGTAGCAAGCACATTTCAAGCTTGTAAAAGATTTGAGAGTGGCAAGTTTCGTAACACAAAGCTAGAGCAATGAAACTATGCAAATCTACGCTAATAAAAATGATGAACCTAACTCGAACAGGGTATAAAGAACATGAAATAGAGAGCCACTTAATAATGAGCTAAGTTAAATAGAAACAAAATAATCACAAATCCTTCTAGTGGCGGCTAAGAGATGTGGATATTAAATGGTTCAAGGAAATATTGAAACAAGTGTGCTCAAGTACGAGCTAATAAACTGTGGAATCCCTCCAATGAAACAATGCATATGTAAGATGAAGTCACTCAAGTCTTACAAACAAAACTAAAATTAGAGGCCCATATTCATATCCAAGTGAAATAAGCCAAGATTTATGCAAGTAAAAATTGATGTAGAAGTGTCAAACCATACCAATAAGAAATGCAAAGACGTTTTACCTTTTTTTTGAACTAGGTTGAAATAAGATAAATTAAAAAATAAATGTAGAGATCTGAGTTGTCTAAAGAACACGACAAGTCACAAGGAGCCTTAGCAAATAAATTCAAACCCACAGGACTGAAACCCCGAATTCAGGCCACCAGAGAATAACAGAAACATAGCTTCAACACACAGCTATGACGAACATATTGATATTGCTCCAAATAGGAACCAAAAAGCACAAATCAAAGGAAGAAATGTCGGAAATGGGAACATAAAAGAATCAAAGCAGTAGAGTACAAGATGGTACAGTTGGTAAATGGACACTACTCTTGAACAATAAACTATAATGGCTAAGGAAAAATGATAGAGTTACCTCCTTCCCAACATCTACAGAACTTACCAGAAGTTTTTAAAAGTTACAATGCAAAATGAGGGGGTGTTAAGGTTATAACCCTAATGACATTAAGTTAACCAGGGTTGTAGTGTAACCATAGTCTAGTGGTGGGTTAATACCATACCTTTTCCAATAACCAAATAGGTTGGGAATTTACTATGTTTAAAATCATTATTTCCAAGATTGGATAAATGTACACTGAAACAAAAGTCAATAATAGACCCATGATGTCAAGCCATGCCAAAAGCGAATTCTTTTTAATTTCCTGGATTAACCAATTATGTATGTTTCCGAAATTCATGGAAGAAGAAAAATTATTTCCTAAAAATAGCTTTTGTGATAGGACAAAAATAACGATTTACATATGAAGAGAAGTTATTTTATCTTAATATTTCCTAAAAATGTCATACAATTCACTCATAAGCCACCAAAGCGATGTTGACCAGCCAAAGTAGTTTGACCAGGGATGAGTTGGAGACCGTGCAGGCAATTTTTAGAGCTTTTTATTATTGAAATTGTAACATTATGCACGAAAGGGCTATTGCTAGCTTGACTATTTTTGGCATGAGTTGTTATTGGCCTTGGTGGGTGATTTTTTGTATTCATGCCTTGCTTTTGCAAGTGTATTGGGAACTGAATTTTTCTGGACATGTTCTCAGGAAATGCCAATTTGTACACCTCTTTGATGAATTAAGACTAATTTCCTCCGCTTACAACTTCTTAAAGTATATTACTGCAGTGTAGTGGTATGTTTTAGTGAATTCTTCTTTCCTTTACATGCTTAATAAAATTTCAAGCAAGTACGTAAAGTTATTGTGAAGATTTTATAGGTCATTTAAGTGCATATTTAGTGTCATGATCAACTTGGAAGTCGAATAAAATTGTCCCGTGCTTGACTAAAAATTTGTGCATACCTTTTGTGAGTGTTTAAGATAATAAAAAAACAATTGAATTGAACCTTGCAGGTTTTTTCCAATTAATTAGTGTCCTTTTGTGCAACAATAAGTAGCAACACATTAGCGTATCACCCCTTTTATTTTCTTTTGTCAAGTTCAAGTTACTCCTATCCCTAAAACCCCACTATTTTAGTAGTTTTAGGTGATCCATCAAGGGAACCATCCTTCTCTAGAGGTTATCCTTAGTCTGAGGAGGCGACAACTCGGAGGAGATCCCATTATACTAGCCGAAGTCAAAGTCAGATAACCATCCAGATCAAAGGTGCACTTCAGACAGATAACAATAAGATTAGTACACAAATTTGATACATTAGTCACATTTTTGACCTTTGAGATTTTATTATCTGCTACTCACACTTTTAACAACATAAGAGCCTCACGATGATGTTTATCATAATTGTTTGTATTAGTGGCAGAAATGTTATCTTTAGTGAGAAGTATTTGATCAAGATATCGATATTCACATATCATCAAAACCTTGTGTTTCCATAAAATGATAGTCTTTCCTATTAATTTTTGTGAATGTGGCAACAAGAGTTATTGTAAACTAACCATTTTAACCTTTTTTTTCTTTAAAAAAATAATATACTACAAAAAAATTGATGAATTCAGAAAACAATTATTCCTAACTATGGAAAAAACTCATAAAATGGACTATACCTACAGGTTTTAGCAATAATCTAATACTTTTTGGGAAATTCTAAAATTCTCATCTTTAAATACACCAAATTTTTTGAAAAGAATAGTTAAATTGCGAGATCTATAACTTCGATTAGAAAATTATTTTTGCATTGGATATCAAGTAAAAACACAAAAAATGATCAATTTTTTTAGCTTAATGAAAACTTGCGTGGTAACTAATCACAAGCAGGGCTCAAATAGGGTTTATATTCCAATGTTTTAAATTTTTAATATTTTAATCAATTAAAATATTGGAAAACTAAAATCTATCCACATGATTATAATTTTTCAAAAACTTATATTATAAAAATAAACCAATTAAAAGAAACATGTGCAGGTGCAATAAAATGGCCAAATGTGAAGTTTTCAAATGTTGATTATTGATTTAATAAAAGTTGAATATTTTATTAAAATTTGAATGCAAAGATTTGGTAATAAATGATATACAATTAAGTACAGGTGCTAGGAAATTCAATTTGATTTTTATATGAAATTAAATGCAAGAGATAGGGCACTTATCTTAATTTTGCTTATCACAGAGTGAATCTAGAATGGAGAATCTAAAAAAATAGAATAAAAGACTATTGCAACTTCACCCAGAAAAGTGCCAAAAAGGAAGAATAAAATAGATAGGGGCACCCAGAAAGGGGCAGTAGCGCCCACGGTCGCTAAAGACTAAAAACAGCCAATTCAGTCTCTGAAAATGTTGGAAACTTCAAATTTTTAAGGTCACAAGTTGTTCATTATTGTTCATAGTTTTTTGCTATGAAGTCACACTAAGATCGCTGAGCTCTGTGAAAACCTGCAACGAAGTATAGACCCACAACACACTCAAAACGACATGAACTATTCAAACAAAAGATATAATATGAGGGGTCAAACTGTCTTAGGCATTCAAAATGGTGAATTACGACTGAGCGTCACACAACATCTTAGACCCAATGTAGTTCTATGTGTTTATGTGTGCAATAATGCTCCTAGGTCACCCTTGTGCCAATGACGCTAAGATAACGGGTGGTATTAATATAAAATATAAATGTATGGATGGAATAGAATGAAATCCCCTTCATGTGTACTATGTTTGAAGAGTAATGTGCCCAAGTGTAGTCCCTTGAGATATGTAGATCGATAGCCCCTTGATAATAATTTCCCGCCCTTATAACGGTATGTATATTGTGTTTATATACAAATCTATTTCTTGAATTTAAATACTAAGGATCTGACATGCCAACTAGTACCTCATGATATGAGTGGAAAAATAAAAATTACTACCCACAAGTGCCAAAAATAAGATCAAACATAAAGAGGGCACGGGAACCCAAGATGGATGGGAGAGCTTGGGCGCTAGTGTCCAATTCTGGGTGCTAGTGTCTAGAGACAAATGCCAAAAAATTAGTGGAGACTTAATTAAAAGGATCCTTGTTCTCTAACAAGAACTAGGTGTAAGAGTGACAAGTGTGAAGGATAAAATTAATAGAAAACAATAAGAAAAACATATGGACTAGGGAATGGGTTAGAAGTGAATAACTTTAACTACATCCTCAAAAGGACTAGTCGTTGGAGAAGGATGAAGAAAAAAAGTTCACATGGATCCATTTTGATTTATTTCGATCAAATTTGAATAACCCATATAGGAGAAGTATACTAAAGGAAATGACGTCTCATTACCCCAAATCCAAGGATTTCACAACTTGTATGATGATCCCTTCCATGTTAGGTTATTTGGATGTGGTAGAAAATGTTGATATAACTTCCCAAGTTAGGTCATCTAGGAAAGTGACAATGTAACTCCCAAGTAAGGTCATCTAGGAGGACGAATATGATGTATTGTGTCGCCTTATTGATATGATTTGGATAGAATATTTTTTGTTGATTTTTAGAATGTGTTGATTGATGGATTACTCCTAGAGATATTATACACTTGTTTCACATAGGTTAGGTCATTAGGGGGAATCCCTATAAAGTGGTGTGAAGTGTCACATGATGTACAAGAAAATATCTGATAATGGTGAATTAATATGTATAATGATTGTGTAATGGTGTGAAGTTGATTACGGGGTCCCCCTAATTAAATGCCCCCCTTTTGGAAACACCGATAGTGATGATGAGCCGAAAGTAATTCTGTTATGATGTAATTATTATCAAGGTGTAATAAAGTGGATGTCATCAAATCGAGCTTATATTGAGTTTAATTAGTGTTGAATGTGACTATATTGCCTTTGGAATGTGTACGATATGATACTAGGTGGATTTTTTAGGAGATCAACACAAACTAGATGAAAATTGGAGTAGTAATGTTCAAGATATGATCAAAATGATGTGATGTGTATTAGTTAAGAAAATAAAGGGAAAATAATGACTATAGCGAGGTAGGTAATGAAGAATATTGAATAGAAAAAGTGAATAGGTATTTCATTTGGTTATTCCACGAGTGTGATTTAGAGCTTTAAGTGTGTGAAGATGCTGCAAGTTAGAGCATTATGATTCAGAAGATTCGATAAGGTGGTGATAGTTATGTGGTCATGGACTACAATAGAGGTGGTAAGTGTGGTAGTTTCCAAAAATTGCACTGAAATTAACAATTTTTCGTGATTTTTTTTTTAATTTTAAATTATCTCATAATTTTTGACCTAGGCAAGATCAGAAAAGGTGCTAATGACCTTTAAGGACACTAGTCCCAAAGAATGGGCACAAGTGACTTGCTTTTGGGTACCCCAGTCTTTCTCCTGGGTGTGGATGACCCAGAAGGACTTGCGTTGATCTCTGAGTGTTACAAATTTAAGAATTAATTGCTTGTGTATATTGATGGTGGTTGTATTTGAATGTATATGATGTAATAATGTTGTTTTCATCATTCTTTGGTTTTTTGTAGAGAGATATTCATTCACAGTTTTTTTTGTTGGCTGTCATTTCAGTACATTTCTAGGATTGGGATTATTTGATGACGAGTGGGATGCTCTAGACCATCCTTTCCTGCAGAACATAGTGAAGATGGGGCATGTGTCCCATAATATTCCTATGATCACATATATGTGTAAGAGATGGTGTCCAGACATGTTTACATTATGGTTTCGTATGGGAGAAATGATAGTGATGTCGGAGTGTGTATGTTGCATATTACAGTTTCCTATTTTTTGTTAGAGGATACAAGTGATGGCCATAGAGGATGCCTAGAAATACATGGGGACCTATAGGCAATATTTCATATGGACACAAGTTGATAACGAGGTCCACATTATTTTGGACGTTATACTAAGGTCAGGGGTTCCACAATTGCATAATTTTATTGCCATTATTATCACATCATCAGTTGAAGTCGAGGGTGGTAGTGTAGGCATCTTGTATAAGATGCATGATATTTTTCATCGTATTGACGAGGATGGGTCGAGATATGCATGGGCATGATGTGTATTATCCCATCTTTATAGGTACTTGCATATATTCACTCAAGAGGATTATGAGGTGGATTAGAAGGCACCACATTGTTCCACATATGGGCATACGAGCATATTGGTATATTAAGGCCACTCGGTAGACCTCGCGGAGAGTGGGTGAGACCTAGTATATTTGCTGAGCGGTGGGTAGTTGTGCAGGGTAGGAGGATGGATACTGAAATTATTTAGAGGCCATATCGTCACTATGGGGCATGACCTAAGGATTCAATGGAGCATAAGTGTATTCAATGTACTATGTAGTTGAAGGATAGAGTTCCTAGGGTCATGGAGTTATTTCAGGGAGAGCGCATGTCACGATAGTTTGGCATGGCTTAGGATGTGCCCACAAAACCATATATATGGTTGAGAGCCATGAGGGCATTGAGGAGGTCCGAGGCTAGACCAGGGCCCACAGGGGCATAGCTAGTACCCCATGAGCTAGAGGAGTGAGATGTGGTCATAGAGCCGATACAAGTGGATGATGTGGGGTGTACTAAGGAACACAATGCATGGTGGGTAGTGCATCGATGGGTGCTATTATACGTAATAGTATTAGACGCGGTGGGATTACCACCAAGAGGAGGAGAGGGGAAAGCACCTTCCCTATTGACAATGCAGTAGTGGCAACGATAGTAGGGCATGCATATTTATGTGTATTACGAGATATGTATTTTTAGTAGTTCTCTTTAATTACAAGATATATAGCGAGATATATAGCGAGATCGAGAGGCTATGGGTGGATGCCCCCTTGCACAGGATGTATTTGTGAGGTTTTTGGAATTACAAGGTCACTTTCTGGATTAGTCAATCGAGCTTAATCTATTATGTAGGAAATTAGATAGGTATCGGGGCTGGGACCAGTGACATAAATTGAGCAGCTAAGCATATAGTTTTCAAGTTCCCACATTTAAATATAGTTATAATGGTGATGAGATATTATATGTATTGATGTAGGGAAGCATGAGGGATTGTGCCCAGCATTAGCATTTTCGTAATTGTGATGGTGATTGATATATGTAGATGGAATTTTTATGTATGTGGGTTATACTTGACATTTATCGATGTGTGATGTGTTAATTGGTTCTTGTATTTGGATGTATGATGCATTGAAAATTGTTGCTATATTTGATGTGTGATGTTTTGATCATTAATTTGTTTATTTGATTTTTAATGTGTAGTTCTTGATATTGATTGATGAATAAATGATGATTAATGTGATTATAACAAGTGATGAGATAGTGTATGTGATAATAGATACCATAGGAAATATATATAGTGTGATTTTTTAATGCAAGAGATAAATGATGACAAAGTGTAGTGTATGTATGAATAGTGATGTGATGAGTGTTAAATTATGTATAACATGAATGATGTTAGAGAGTATGTGAATGATATGATCGTAAAAGTGTACTTGAGTGTATATTAGGATGATGAAGAGAGGAGGGAATAATAACGATGACCCCCCTAGCGGATAGATGATAAGGTTCATTTACGAAATATCCCTCAACAATCAAGAATAAACCATAAAGCAAGATTGCGTCCTCAAGAAGTGATTGAATAGTATTTGTGAGATAGATATATTGATGAAGAGTGTATCTAGAAAGAGGAAGCGAGGTGATTATTGTAACAGATTCCTCAATAGTTATGTAAGAACCGTAAGAACATGACTGCATCATCGGGTGGTAAGGTGAGAGAATCAACTACCAAAGACCAAGTAGCATATAAGCAACATGCGTGTATGAATAGAACCGAATATGAGACGTGATGGTGTAAATTATGGGTGGTGTAGTGGTGGGAATTGCCGATGTAGATGACTTAGGAAGTAAGCGTATGGTAGGAGTGTGGTGTAGAAAATGAGATTGTGGAGTGGTGGATGGATGAGATGGAGAGCACACATGAATAATAAACCATGATGGCAGACATGTAGTAAACTTAGAATAAGGTAGAGGAGATAGATGAACATAACTAGATTCACGCTTGCAATAAATTGGAGACATGGACAGCTCATGACAATCAGAGTCAAAGGAAATTACACCCTTATCTTTTAAATGATGTAATTGATTGTAAAGATTGCAATAGTCATTAACACGATGACCATTGATATGATGAAAGTTAAAAAGTGGTCTATCATGTTGTTATATCAAGTGATGAGGAGGATGATGTTTATTATAAGGTAAGAGAATTTTTCTCTTATCAAGGAAACCACACAACACATCATGAGGCCTAGCATTATGAGAAAAGTAAAATGGTTTCAATGGATGGGATTGAGATGACTTAGATGGAGACTTAGGAAGCAGAGGATATGGATGGTGCTTATGTGATGGAGAAGATTGATTTTGATTGCAAGGTGGAGGAGATGGTGTCCTAGGAGGATGTTGAACAAATAGAAGAGGAGAAGAACTAGATGATGCACTAGTAAGAGAACTAGGAGGAGGACCTATAACATATGAAGCAATGAGATCTTGTTCTAAATCAATGATCTTATAGCATATAAATAGTCTAAGTGAAGCCATGTTTCTAAGTCAATGGGCTGGAAGACTAACTCCTGCATAAAATCATTGAAACACAACATGTAATCAAGGATGTATTCTATTTTTCCTTGATGTAATCTAGGTAGACGATCATATGTTACTTTAGGGTGCTTTTTGAGTATAAAGCATTGAAGGAAGGTTTATTCCATATCTCGGTAGCTACTAAGAAATACGAAGAGTAATAGAATGTACCATTAGAGAGCGTAATCAACAAGACTATAGTGAAAGGCTTTGAGAAACAATCACTCATTAGAGTATGAAGCCATATATATAGGATAATGTTTGAGATGTAAATATGGATTTCTAGTGCAATCAAAGCATGAAAATTTAGGCATAACAAAATCCTTAGGGAATGCTGAATTGTGAATCTTTTTTGGTATAAGGTTTCCATGTAAAGAATTATTATTGATAATAACATAATAGGATTTCTTTCAAGTGTGAGAGATTGAACCTGAAATTGTAATTGGCCAACAACATGCATGAGGGATCAAATGTCATGTAAGGGAATGAATTTATATGTGAGTAGTGTATTGAGTGGTATAAGCTTTCCATTAAGAGTGATCGTTGGGATGTTAAGAGAAGAAATAGAAGATGTCGATGTTAATGGGACACTAGATATAGGTTTCGAATAAGTAACAAGTGGTGAAGCACATGGAGTATCGATAGAAGTATTAGGACTAGCATCAATATCATTATTAGGAGATGAAGTGATAGAAGGAGATGAATCATGCATGCTACTTGAGATAATCTCATAAGCAGATGAAAGCTGAGTAGAAAAGTCACACTCAACAATATGCAAAGAAGTAGAATCATTACTAGTGTGTGGATCACCAATATAAGATAAAGATTTAGATGTAAGGATTTCATTAATCGTATCATCAACATAGAAATGAGGAGGAGAACTAGTCTACGATTTATCATTAAAAACATTTTTTGATATTCAAGGAGAATAAGATTCAACAATAGAATAAACATGACTAGTGTAATGCCCCATTTGGCGTACCCTAGTCCTTGTTTCAGTGACCCTGTTGCTAAACATTGAACATTTGCGAGTGCTCTCATTATTCGTTAGATGACTTCTTCCTTTTCACAGAGAAGGATTAGCATCCTTTGTCTCCGTCTTGCCTCCTCTTTTGTTGTCATTGCCTGTGGTTGTAGACCTCGTAGTGTCCTTTGTGAATACCCTGTTAAAGGCATATCGTGTTCTATTATCCTAGTAGAGGGATGGAATGACGTTTTGGTGTGTTAGGATGTGTTCGGTTAAAGAGGAATATCCATAATAATAATAATAATTAATTTCTCTATTGTCGAGCTTGATTTCTGACCATTACGATTATAATTAATAACTATTTTAAGCTACAAAGTAATAATAATAATAATAATAATATTACTATTATTATTATTGTCGATTGGTGATTATATTTTATTTTCAATTGTTATCAATTTTAAGTATTAATTATTATCGTTAAGTCTTCTTTTATATGTTTTCAGTCGCTCCAGTAGACCGAGCCTGGGTTCACGCAATTGAAGAGGATGTCTATTATTGTAGCCTTGGTTAGCCATTCAAATGTGTTGCCTTAAAGACTGCAACCTCTAATATTTTTCCCTTGGCTCCATGCAAGCTTAAAATTAATGGAAAATAGTTGCATTCACCTACCTTCATGCCATCCTTTATGGCCATCTATGTGACCTTCCTGGCGTGAGGGAGAAGTTGTTCCACGAGTTGTTGTTGTTTTGTCCTTGTGGCAAGTGGTGTGTGGTTGGGCGCCTCCACCAACTATCTTCATTGTTCGACATGCCTACTTGTTCACCAATCTGCCTTAATTTAAAAACCCCCTGACACCTCATTTTGACCTGCTCACGCAAAGAAACCTGGGTGGCCCGCACATGCCCATTTATTAAAATGTTGACTTACATCTGTTGTTTCATGTGGTCTACCTGTTGTGTCTGTCCTAAACCATGAATGCTTGTTTGCGCTCCATCAAACACTGCAACAGATGAATTGGTACAGCGTGTTCTGGATAGTGGATTCATTGATGGTGAAATGAAGGTCTATCACCCTGTTGTTGCGAGGGTGGGTGTGGGTTCTCAAAATCGTGCTGCACAGGCAGTATCAGTGGAGCGTAGAACTGGAACCCTCCTAGGAAAGTGCCATGAGGAAGTGACTAGCTATATGCAGTAGCTACAGGGTAGAGAAGTAAACTTATCCCAAAAAATCAGTGGCCTCCATAGAGAGTTAAGTGCGACAGCTACCGCAGGGCAATCCCAAGGAACTGTTGGTGTTGGTCCTGATGTTTTGGTTGCATGCGACCACAATCGTGATTAGTTGTTGCAAAATCTTGCAGCTGTAGTAGAAGAACGAGATAAAGTTTTAGTTGAGCTGTCTTGTCTTTTCATTTTGGAAAAGTTGCTTCCATCCAGGTGGTGAATTTAACATGGTAGAAGCTGGAATAGTGAAGGCTTTGCAGGTAGAAGGTTATTGTGATGCTAGAATGGTGCCTGTGGCCAATACACCTGCGTGGAATAATATAGTAGAAGCCTTTTTGAGCACTCCAACAAGCAGGTTGTCCAACTTTGTTGTTGTCTGTTCAGTATCGACTACATCCTCAGATTGGGGTTCCTCCTTCAAGATATTTTTTTCTCAAAATCGACTTCGTGACAGTGAGGGTGTTACCAGCAGACCTTATGAGATTTATTGCAGAGATTCTCTACTGAGACCTTGCTTTTTCTACGATGTAACTCATGGAAGAGGATCTTATAGGGGTGGATCTGTTTCATATTAGAATATTCATGAAGCACTTTTTGCTTTGCAATGATATGGGCTTCTTCAATGAGTCACTGAGTTGGCAGGCATGAAGGTCTCTGTTGGAATTATCATACCTTACAAGCTACAACTGTAATGTTTGCACCGAGAGTTTGATGTTGTCCCCAAATCTGATGAAGGAAAAGGTTTATGTATCAATACGGTAGATGCCTTTCAGAGCCAGGAGTGATGTAATCATTATGTCTTGTGTCTGAGCTTCAAACCATGGTTGGTGTTTAGCTTTCTAGCGCAAGTGCTCTCGGACTGAGTGGTAAGCAGTTCGAATCTCACCCCCAAAGCAGCTACATTGAAGCAATCTAGTGTTTGGATAGCCACCTATTACATTCTTCTAGTCGTGCCTTCAAAAAGGGAATCCTGGTGTGGTATACTGCAAGAAAAGACCAGTGTAGTAGAGGATAAAGCGGAGGGCGTGTGGCTGTAGCAGTCCCTGCTGGATGTACACGACTGGTGGATGCGTTAAAACAGGAAAGATAGACTAACCATATACATAATATGCTAGAAGCTAACAGACCTCTTAAAATGAAACATTTCCTTTCTAGAAATTGGTATAAAATTGTGATTTTGCGGATTTTGTGTTCAGTATACGAGGTAATAGTTTGTTATTTCTGGATTTGCCTCCGTTGGTTGTCTTGTTGAAATGATCAAACCCATTTATATATATAAAATAAAAAAAAAGTTCTCGGTGTGTATGAGTCAATTAATTATATGGAAATATATATATAATGGTACTGTAAGGATAAAATTACCCTGTGCTAGAAATTGAGTCTTCTGGGTGCACTGGTTTTATCAACTTGTAACATTATATATATATATATATATATATATATATATATATATATATATATATATATATATATATATATATCTTCTGGGGTGCACTGGTTTTTATCAACTTTAACATTATATGTATATATATATATATAATGTTAAAGTTACTTCCTTCTACAAAGATGTCGTTGTTTCTTTTGTGAACCTGGGTATGTAATCGCCCCTGGAAAGTTGCAGCTTTGACTAGTATTGGATTCCTTTTAAGTTATTTCCCTAGAGGAAAAATATATAGTTAAATTATTATTATTTTTATGATAAGCTTGATTATGCACTTCGTGTATTGAGAAAATTATTAGGGTATTTGGAAATTAGAAGTTCAATATATATATGCTTGTTAAGAAGGAAGTTTTGGACCGAAAATATGTCCTGGGTTGATAGAAGGCGTATCTTTGATCTTGCTTTAAATATTTTTTTTTAAACCCTCTTGGGTTGTACGGCTTCATATTTATTGTATTTGGTAGGCCGACCTTCACTCAGTTGAGCCTTAATGTTTTAATCACCCTTAATAGGGTATATGTGTATCATTTCGTTGTTTTGGTGGGCTAAGCCGAGTTGAAGTGCAAGTTGATTTTTGTTACGAGTTTAGAAATTGACACTTTTGTATAAATCCAAACTGAGAATTTTGGGGTCAATTATATATATATTTTTTGGGGTTTAGACCTCTGTGTTTTCGATTATGTTGTTAGGTCCTAAATGGGATGGAAGCTTAGACTATTATTATTGTTTTAAAAGGGCATGATTATTGATAGAATCCCCACTTGACCCTACTCTCCTTAAGAGTAAAATTTGATAATATTATGGCCTTATAGTGTTATGAAAATTGAATGGATGTGTTTAGAATTCTAGCTTGCTTAATGGTCTTGGTTAGACATGGGGCTTGTCTCTATTCCGGTCTTGGTTATGTCTAGTAGGTAGGCTGCTAGGCAATACCTATTCCAGACATTGATTTTCTTTGTTTTTCATCCTTTCCACTCATCCTTATTAAGCTATGAAGTCACTTGTTAGATAAGAAATAATGGTTTGAGTTTGAATATAATATTTTCAGCCATTTAACCTTTTCTTTACATGATGGAACTCTCTTCTTACCCTCGTGGTTTACTTCTAACCTATTAGGCCTATGACCTTCTAGAATGATTGCAAAACTATATATTTTTTTGGCAACTAAGATCGTGTCTGGTTTTTATCTTTTGACTTCACCTTGAGAATGTTGATTGATGGGTTACACTTTAGATTTCAATCGCGTAATCTACGGGATCACATGATTGAAATCCTAATACTCTCAACTCTTGTGTCTAATCATTTAAACTTCATAGTCTTGCATATTTGGTTGTCAAACTTTTGTGGTTTTCGAGATATTGTTCATAATTAAAACATAGGGCTCTCTTCTTAGTTGGTATGGTGAAAATTATATCTTGTTTCAAAAGGTCGTTAGAGGTTAGAACTTTGATCCATTTCTTGAAATAGAATGTTTCCTTTCATGGTATTGTTAGCTAGTAGCTTATTGTTGCTATGTATAGTCTTATCTTTCTCAGTTCTCTCGAACTGACTTAGGTTATTAATTGTTGCAGATGGCTTACGTGGTTAGATGATGGAAAGACATGTAGATTATTGCATCAATCTTGGTTATGATGTTCCTTTGTGTGAATGCGTAGTATGTTTTAAAAATTCGGAAAGGGCCTTTGGACATTTTAGAAGAAGGGTCAGTGCCTTACTAAATGTATTGTAGAGTATTGTTGTTGTAACTGTTGAAACTTTGGTTTGTTTGGTTATCACGTGAAAGATGAAATTTGATTACCGCTTGGTTACCGGGATATTCTAGTGTATTTTTTTAATCCTTAGAATAGTAGCGGGGCATGTCCCATGTTATTACTCTCTCGCTCCCTAGTCATGGTTCAATAGAGATGGTATGTCCCTTTGGTTGGTGCATCATGTTGGAATGAATTGATGTAACCTTGTTTTGTTTTCGCAAACGAGTACTGTTAAACTTTGCTCTTGAGTTAAAATGTTGAGTTGTAAATCCTTCTAAGGCATAGTAGCAATGAGTTTGTAAGTACTATGAAGTGAGCTGGATAGTCCTTATAAAAATTAAACTAATAAACATTATCCTTTTACGGTGAAACCTTAAATGATCTCATGGTGAAATCAATGGTTAGATTTTAGAAGATGATAGGATTTAATAAGTAGGAGGGAAATTGATTAATAAAACCTTAAATATCTCTCTATCATTTGAAATGTTTTCCTTTGTCAAACTTAATTAAGTAAAGTCTAGATGGAACATTTAACCAATCTTGATAAACTCTTAACCTCAATGAAAGACTGATAGTAAACAATGTGACCCTGAAGCTAAATTTTGTTGTCCTGTTTTGTTAACCCTTGCCTTGATTGATGGTGATATTTCTTAAGCAAGGTCAAAGTTTGATCCTTAAACAAGAAGGTTATTGTTATGAACCCTAAGCGGTACTTTCCACTCAATCAGAGCTTATGCCTTCACCTGTGCAATAGAGGTGTGGAACATGTGTTAGTGGCTTGAGTAAGATTAATTGACCTTGTAAGAAATGGAAAATGTTCTAAAATCAAATGAATAAAAAGCTTTAGACATAAAATTGATGATCCTAGTTTAGAAAGCTTGGCTTTAAGCTATTTAGTCAATAGTTGAAAAGAAATAAGTTCTCCCTTGTGAAAAGAATTGTGTGAATCATTACATGAAATTTTATAAGAACGTAAGTTAAGAATTAAGAGACATTTTAGTAAACAAGAAAATTTAACAAGAATTTCCTCATGGGATGCCTTAAATGTAAGTGTGTCATGTGGTTGGACTTCCATGTTGTCTTGTCAAAAAGAAGAAAACAAAATAAAAAATGTATTGTCCTTGATAGGTGTGAACGTCTCCGTGCTGCCTTTATGGCCATCCTTGTATCAAGTTGTTCACAGTGTTAGTTGTATCCTTGGTGACGACATGTTGTGTCATGTTATGTGTCAAGCAAGTCAAAAAAAAATTATCCTGTATTTCACCGTGTTATTTGTGTGTGGTTTTTGGGTCGTTTCAACTAGTGCGAGAAAAAAACATCGTGCACATGTTTATTTTCATCATGCTTTTTATCATCATCAAGATTTAGCATAAAACTAAGATTATTATCATCTAAAGTATCAACATAAATCGAAGAAGTCAGAGTGCATCATCTTCTAAGATTATTATCATCTAAAGTATCAACATAAAGTTTCAACAACTATATGAAAACCATAGTCCATGCAATATTTTTCTGCCTTATTTGTATAGTCTTCAAAATCATGTGCGGGGTCCCCATTAGTTGGGATCAAAAGTCAATATGCATTATTGTTCCTCCTGTTAATGCAGCTACGTGGCCAGTTAAAAAAAAAAGTCATCAATAGACTCCAGACCCATGGACGACATCTCCAAGTGTGTATGGGGATCAATACCACCTAGTATGACGTATTTACCAGTAGCGTCAACGATACACACTTCATTTGCAACCTTGATGCTGGGTTGTACTGCAAAAATCATTCCATTTTCAATATAAACGTCTGCCAACTACTTACTCTCATCATTAACTATTGTTTCTCCTTTGATTACCAGCTTTAAGGAAGGCTTACTCCACATGCATTGTCATTCATTCCTAGTGCTACTACATGTTCAAGTCCCTTGTTCCTGCCATCCATAGCTGTTTTGATTTAATGACAATGGTAAACTTCCTATGTTGGGTACCTAATATACTCCTTTTGATTGGACCACGACAAGGGCTCGTGAGGATATCCATGTCTCACAAATTGCCTCCCTAAACCGACCCTTTCCAGAAGGTGTCGGGAATGGAAAAATAGAGTGCATCACGTAGCAGAAGCGGGGAAAGAAACAAAACTTTTGGAGACTCAAATCGGATAGCAGAAAAAGGAACTTTCAATGTCTTAATCCACACAACCACCACTCAGAATAAAGGTAAACGGCAGGAAAACACGTGGTAGTTGTTGTCTACCTGGAGAATGGTGTTGCAACAGTTACAATGTGCGCAACATGGGTTTCTCATGTCCTGCGCATATGGTGAAGGCAAAGAGCTGCTCAAAGCCCACCCAAGAATGACGTCATGCAGCCTTTGTCCCAGGTTTGTGCACATGACAGGGTTTGGAAAAGTGATGCTCTGTACTGAGAGGGTCTATATGTCCGTATATGATTTGAAATTGTTATTAAAATATATATTTACTATCAATTTACAGTGCTATCTGTCCCTATCTGGTTTAAACTCTCTGTGAAATGATGTTTTACTATTACATACCTGTACATAAATCAACCCAGACTTGGGCTGTACCGATGCTTGCAGCAAAACTATGTACGGCGGAATTTTAATGAACTTCAAACGCACTTTAGCGCACTAAAACGCTGCATGTGCGAAGGACATCAGAAGCTGAAAAGGAAAATCAATACAGCTGGGCATTACAACCGAATACAATGTATCTTTATCCTCAATCTCTTTCTTCTTCTGTCTACAACAACTAAACAACGGCAGTTGTGGTCTTATTTACTCTCAGAGATAATAGAAACGCATTTCAAATACAAATACAGATCCATGTCAATCGATTTGCATATAGTAATATAAGGAGATAATAGAATTACAAGTATATCTCTGAGCACAGAAATGATTCAACCCACAGTGGTAATGATTTTAGGATGACTATAAATGAGATATCCGCTCATTTTATTTCCTTGCAACCGTTGCACCCATGAACCCATGCACTTCTCCTGAAAATCCCACTCACAACCTCCAACACACCATTCTGTGTATATTATCCACTCAACGCATTCCATGAGGCCATGGTGCAGGTATGTAGAGGTAATGGATAGGGTAGGCACCTGCTGGCTGCATATGGAAATGTTTCTAAAGCCTCTACGAGTCCTCCAATTGCACAGACTGGGAGCTTGCTGGTATGGGTCGACTAGCAGGTTGGAAGACATGTTGACTACCTTTTTCGCGGTTGGATTGAATGCATGTGAGGTCACCCATGCTTTCCACCTGACACACTCAACTGCCCTTACACAAATTAACCAACTACCCTCACCCATGCACTTACGTAACCCACATGCCATATGAAGCTCTACAACCCCATTCAACGCAATTTTTTATATAAATCGTTAATAATAATAATAATAATAATAATAACTAGCAATCGTACGTGGAGTGTACGATGAAAACGCCGAAGAGGATGGGATGCAGATTTGAAAATTAAGGAAGCGAAAAAAGGGAGAGGACGAGGGACGACCCCGCACATGATGAGCTGCTGGTTGAATTCTTGGATGCATGAACCGGTCATGCCATTGTCGGGTAAAAGGGAAGAGTGATGTGTTGTGCAGGCATGAGAAATGGAATATTTTGATCAGGCCCAGGATTCCTTCGCAACAATGAGATTTGTCCGGCATAAAGCATTTGGATAACAAGTATATGAATGTCACAAGCGCCGGCATCAAGGTTAAGATCTTAGCTTCAATGGAGATTCCGTTGATCGTCATGTTACAGATTCTCTATTTCCTTTTACTGATAAATAAATTGATTGTATGCAACACTTAGAAACATGTGTTCAAGACATGGAAATGTTGTGTATATATATAGTGAGAGACGATAGGGCAGAAATTATTTGGACAAGCACAAAAAAACCGACACAGCTTACAACAATGTAGAACAAGATAACAATTATTATGGATTCATAATGGAATTATTATAATGGAAGATATTAATCTCTAATCATCAACATTATATAATGAACTTCTGTACCAAAAAACAACTTCAGGGGAATATATAAAATGGCACAACAAATAGACAATAAGTTGTACTTGTATTTGTCGACAGTTTGTTATGAAATTAGACACTCTACATTGTTGAAGCATTCATCTTGCCCACTCACTCGTTTCATTTAAGCTTCAAAACTTTAATGTTTCAGGAGCTCTTATACCACTTGAACAATAGGGACAAATATAATTTGCAATGTTTAAGGTAATGGGTTATGTAATGAACTTCATACTGGCGAATGCATCTTATAAACATCAAGTTTTCTATAATAAAATGTGTAACTACAAAATAAATGATTTGTCAACTTGTCAGAGTATGTAATTGCAACAAGTTTGTTACTATTTTGTTTGGGAGTTGAAATGTGCCATCTTGACTAGCATTATCTTTGATGCCCAAGTGGGATTCCATCCAAATATAACCATGTACCATGTTTTTTAGGAAATACCCTGATCTCTAAATGCTCAAAAATAGTCCAGATTTCTTAGTCATTCAAAAATAGAAAGCAACAAGAAGTTTGGTGCACAAGCAAAACATGTCAGTGGGATTTTTCTTCAAAGGGGGGCAAGATTAAACAAGGGCTGCATTGTAGTAGTAGTACCTGTCGTGTAAGCAGTAGGCAAACGATGGAGCACTATTATGGGAGTTCAGTAAATGTTTGTTTTTGCTGTGAGTTTAGAGGGTAAAGCTACTTCTCTGACAACAAGCCACATGTCTCCAGGATCCAGCAATAGGGCGAGGTGGACAGAAAACACCTGCAGCAGATGGAAAAGTATAAGAGGAAAATAAATCTTTAATTAAATCGGTCATATCTGTGCAGTAGGTATGTAGATCGTGTAATCAAGGAGTGCAAAACAAAAATGCCACAGTTTGTGTCACTTGAACAAATATAACTAAAACATTCGATTTTCATTGGGCATGACATTATCAGAACAATTAGAACAACTTATATCGCTCATAACTGCATTTACACAAATACGAATAATTGATGTCTTCTTACTTTATCCCTCTATTCAGTAAGATAGATTTTCGAGTTGCCAAATTAGACGAAGATCCTCACACTGGGTTGCAAGTTATATTCAGCTGATTTAATATCATTCTTCAATTTGGTTTTGAGAATAAAAGTGCTTTTTATGCTATTGCATCTCAAGATTATAAAATCTTATTGGAAATACCTTCAATATATGGCAGTATCGACACCAGACCATTAAATCTCCTTACAAAGTCTGTCAGGCACCTCTCTAGCTTGTTTGATAGCCCTTGCCACTTGCTTCCCTCTATAGCCATTCTTTTTAAACAATGCACCTAGTTTTTGAGATGGTTGATGGTGAGAGTATGCATGCAAGTGGAGTAGAGGTGTGGGAAACTTTCTTGTGCCCCTGACAAACCAGAAAGCCATTGATGTTATGGGAGAATAGGACTCCAAAACGAGTAAGCTCCCCTTCTCAATCTCCTTAATCAATTTGATACCATCCACCGAACTACTAATGTGGGATTGTAAGTCCTTGAGATTGTCCCTACCATGCTCACAATGAAGGTTGGTGTCATCAACAAACATCTCGCACCATTTAGGTTTCAAAGGAATGGAGTATAGAGCCCGCTCCCCAAAATGCTCAGTGAAGAGAATAGCCAGCACTGGTGATAAAGGTGACCCCATTTCCTTTACTATTGAATGATCATAAATGACCCCATTAAAGGAGAAGAATGTGGGGTTTAAAGAAAAAGAAACCAACCTAGCCATACCCTCATCCATATAAGCTCTGAACAAATCAACTGCATCACCAATCTGGTAGGTTCAGTAATGCAGGTTGACTATTGAAACTTGATTAAATACAGTGTGCAAATCCCCCTATTTAGGTTTGTTGTTTCTGATATTTACATAGCGATCATGAATATGATTTAGTGTTATCTATGACGAATAGACTGAGAATGAAATGAATGAATTAAAATGTAGGTAAGTATTAACATTGTGCATGACATCATGTAATATATATATTTAAAAAGCTTGTGTCCATGTATGTATATGGGTTCGCGATTGTTCTATCTGTGCGCGTCTGCCAGCATTGTCTCCGTCGTTTTTCTTACCTCTATGGCCGCCTTGTCTTCTCTTAACCATTTAGGGTTCGCAGAGGGTTCGTAGAGGGTTCACAGAGGGTTCGCAGAGGGTTCCAAGAATATTATTGTGCAAAGATAATTTAAGAAAGATGTTATATCATGGTTAAAAAATAATACTATATCTCAACAAAGATGTTATTTTAAGAAATAATTGTTGAGAAAAATCTTGAACATTACCAAACAAAGTACAGATTACATCATGTATAAGGTCAATTTAACACTAATGCTTTATTTTGTAATTTTTGTTTTGATTAATGATACAACCCGAAGACAATAGCAAAGCAAAATTAATTCGCAATTTACTTCAACTTTACAACACAAAAATATATAAATTTATAACAACTTACTTAGGGGAGAGGACCCTATAACCGTGCACCTAACTTTAGGGGCACGCAAATATATGTAAATATGTCGTTAGCGTAAAAAAATTATATCATCGTGCATCGTATGATCGTGCCATATAGACATTTTCATTTCGTGTGTTAATTTGGAGGGAAAAGTAGCTTTTGAATCGATTTAATATGAAGAAAATCAATATAAAGCATTTGAAAGAGGGACCAATGACTGAGTGCCCTATGTGTCACATTCTCATTAACTCTTAAAAAGTGTAATTAACCAAAAAGTGAACAACTATTGGTGCTTTTGTCAACAACCTATGGTGAAAAGAGATGTACATGTTTTGGTACCCCGCTCGGTTATAGGGTCCTCTCCCCTAATCCTACCTTCAAAACACATAAATAAAGGCACGCCACTTAATCAATATGCCACGTGTATATTTTATTATTTACATTAATTATTGTACTATCTTACGTTTTAATTTTTTTCTACCTACTAACTTATGAACAATGCAACATTTTTACATTATCTTTCATGCTATTTTTTATTTAATTTTTTTAATGTTTTTTTTAGAGGAGGATTTAGTGGTGTGATGGTATTTAACTTTTATTCTCTACATTAAATTTAACATTCATTTGATTGTTATTTTAAAAAATATCATTATTATTTATAATTATGAAATATGAATCAAAAAATAGTAATAACTTGTTACAATAATAATAAAGGACGAAATTAAATAGTGTGACTTTCAATTTTTATTTGCTACATTAAAATATGACCAGCATTTAATTTTTTATTTATTTTTTAATATTGAAAAGTCAATCAAAAATAATAATATCTTAATCATTTGACACTTTTTTTTTTCTGAAAAAAAAATTTGTTACCAACAAGTCAAGAATATGAAGAGAATGTAATAGAATGATTAAAGAATATAATATGCCTTAAACAAAATTTATTTATAACTTAAATATAAACTATTTGATTGATTAGATTTTTTTTTTTGTAGGATTTGTTTTTATTGGACAGGTATATGTGGCTTGTGGTATTAAAGTATGTATTTAAAGGGAATCATCCCACTCAATTAACCATTATGTTAGTAAGAGAGTCATAGGAGTTTATATGTTACTCTAGAATCAAGCCAACCAATAAATATTTTTAGAGTAGTAGAAGCAATTCCAAGATCCACTAAAGAGGTATAATCAATTTGAGGTAGTAAGACACATTTAAACACTTTGACATGATATTTATTTTGAGTGAATCATGAAGCCAAAGAAGAGATAAGAACACTGAGCAAGCAAAAATACTCCTCTCGCAATCAATTAACCATTATGTTAATAAGAGGGCCACATCCCTTGACATCACCCTTAATGAGATAAGGATCATGATAAAGAGTGATATTATTTCCTCATTTATTTTTTGGTACTAATCACAAAACAGGGAGACCCACTTAACACACAAATATGGTAAACATTTGTTAATTTGAGAAGGAAAATATAATCCACCGATGTAGACTTGTCACCTTCCCACCTCTTTTCGGATTGAAAAAGCTGTTCAACTATTCGCTCCATGTTTAAAATGGTACAAATTTTAACTAAGTCGATAAAAAAACTAAACCTTATTTTTTCTAATTAAGATTATATTAAGTGCCTTTAATAAGGGGAGTATTTTAAAGGAAATATTAGCAGTGCCACAAAATAAATCCCAGGCCGATATCGACATGGTCGGTAGGTCCTTCGTAACTAACAAAACAGTCGTTCACACAAAGATGAGAAGTGGCTCTGTATGGTATTAATTCGACGTCATACGGACAGAAAAGATAGCATGGAATCTAAATATAATAAGAGGTTCGAGTTCAAGAATCAAACCTGACGATATATCATTGCATTTGAAGGATTTAGAGACGCTTCATTGTGGGCCAGAGTCCTAATTTCCTTGGGAAAATGAAGAAGGTTAAGAGGCTTTCACATCACTCCTAATAGTAATAATCAGCCTCCCTCTCCAAGCATGACAAAGACAGCGAGTGAGCAGGGTACCACTAGAAGATGAGCTTTTCAATTTTTCATTTCCCGTCCTTTCGCCTTACAAGAGACACACACATGGGCCCTCCAAGGCTCCACCCATCACACAAAATTATTTTCCCATCCGTGGGGAATGTTGTCATCACTTTTTTGGCCTATATTTCATGTGGATCACCACTGTCCTGTTTCAGGTGGATAAACAATGGCTTAAAGTCAAAATTCAAGCCCTTCCCCATCTGAACTCGACAAAATCCTCATTAATAAGGTTAAAAATGCACCATAAAATCCATTCATTCCCACGGGTTTGGAGAGTGAAAATTGCACCACCGTCACTCAAATCCATTAGTGAAGTATAGAGCATTGAAGTGGCACAAATTTTCTCGTAGATGGTCACTTCTCTTATTATTTCGAACATCTGTTGTTGCATTGCTCTGTTTAAAGCTCATTAAACATTATAGAAACAACCAGTTGAATGACATATAACCATGAGCCAGCAGATAGTTTTCAAATCTACATTTCATTACAATAAATTTAAAAAAAAGATTTAACCAAGATGAAAACAAAGAGTAAGTCCACGGAGGCCACAATCTGCTGTGCAGGTCTGGCAAAATAATTGAAATATGAACCTAATCTAAAGATCAATCCGTGATGAGTGAGCATTTACACCACCTACAGATGTTACACAAAAGCTAGACATGAATCCCAGTAGAAAAGCATCTTAAGAGGACGCTGATCACTTAGCATATACCCCGCTCGGTTGAGTGTGTTACCATGCCTTTGCAATAGCCATTTCGACAAATTGTGTTAGTGTCAATTTGCAACATAAAATGCATCTACATGTTTGATTGGTGTGCTTGCTGTACCTCTGCCTCTCATTTCATGGAGAAGCACTACCACCAGAGCCAGGTATAAACAAGAGATTACAAGATGAATTCTGTACATGCCATGCTCCATAAAATAACGGAGATGGCTAAGAATATGGTCAGAATTTTACACTTTACATGGTCTGGTTTCCAGTTCAGGCTGATACATAAGTGCCATAATATGAAACCATTTTGAAAGTGCTTGCCTGTTTTACAGGCAGAGCTCTGCTTGTTGCTTGGCCTGTTCATCTGTCCAATAATTATGGGCATGTATGACCCTGCCTAACAGATCCTGAGGCACCGGCTCTCCCCTCCGCTGATGAGGAGAAATCTTAGCTGTGTGAACCAGGGTTTTCCATTTGTCCTACAATGCAAAAACATAATATATTTAAATAGCAATCATAAAGATAGACATACATTTTATTTAAAATTTATTATTTTCTATCCAATCCTCCTAATCACTAGGACCATCTTTTGATACTTCTCCAATCAAACAACGTCTCAATCAAGTATGACAAATAACATGGATTGCAATCTAATTACACAAACTGATCGAAACTTTAAATGTATGTTTTGTTTCCTTTTTTAACCCCACTAGGTGATTCTATATAGCCAACCGAGAGGGCAGGTGATGAGTACACTCTCTGTTAAACAGTACCAGAGCTGAGGGGCACAAAGGGCCTGGAGAGTCGAAGGAGGGTCCTGAAGGCCAAGAACAGCAAGAAAGGAATTCTAGGGACCCACGGACATGATTCCCAAGGGCCCACCCAACAAAGGACATCACTTTGGGAGTGAGAATACTGGTAGTGCCATCTATATGTGGAAAACATCAGACCGAGGTTTAGACGAGGCTTGTACTAGGAAAAAGCAAAGACATACTAAACTGTGAGCCACACCATTTCCGTATGAACATACAGTGAGAGTAATATAAATTGATGAGAAAGTCTGGAAAAGCTGAAACAGGGGAACTGTGTGCCTGGTTTGCAAAAAAACAATTAAAAATGCTCCCTAAATACCGAATGAGTTTATGTCTCTCGGCTATTAATTGTAAAGACAATTATGCAACCCTCTTCTCGTGAGTTCAAAATATAAAGCTAAAATTAAATATGCTGAGCTGAAATCTACAATACAGTCAACCTAAAAGTAGTACATTCCAGCATTTGGTGATTTAGATAAGCTTTTATGCAGGTAGTGCATTCTGTTGACATAATAGCATACAATTAGGAGTAGAGGAACAATTATGATAATACCTTTAAATCAACATAGGTCCGGTGCTTTGCATTTTCAAACGCACGCAGCTTAACATCTCGCCACCTTTAGAAAACCAGACTTAGTAAGGCAAATTGTCTTAAGTGCATATAGCAGGATTCAATGAGTAGTGACACTTTTTTGCTTTTTAAAATGCATGCAAAGCAAAATAACTGCCAGTCCCAAGCTTTTCAACTGCATGAACAAGAGCCTCTACCTCGGCAACAGTAAATGGTCTCCTGATCCAACGTTTACCAACCTCAGATCCTGGGTTCATGTGGTTTAACGGTACCAAGGCCAATCCTTGTGCACTTTCAGATCCAACACTTGGATGCACTATAAGGGCTCCAGGAATGGATCCAGATTTCGTTGGGGAATCTGTCATCATTTCATATTCACTCTTTGCATACTGCTTGGTATCAGACTGTGTTCGACCAGCTGCACACATATTTAAAAAATTATTCTGAGAATCAAAATCAAAGAGACCTTCAATCCATCGTTTAAACCTGTCAAAAAAGTTGGCAATAAGAATAATACCTGCAATACCCGCCACTTCTGCGCTCGACATCCCATTTATCTTAGTCGACCGACCTTTCAGAACACTTTTATTACCTTCAGCAGCACTTGTCTGTGCTGAAGTAGTTACTGTGGGGTATCTGCAAAATTGACATCCAAAAGAGACAAACATTTTTACTAAAATAATAGTAGCATAGGTCAATACTAGTGCCTACAGCCCTTCTTGAAGAATTTAAACTATGAAAACAAAATGAAAGAAGTTCGACACATCAATTCCATTCTAATAAAGGTGAAAGCTTTACCTTGGTGAAGGTTGAGTTGCTGCACGAGAGAGCACAAAAAGTGGATCCTCAGTACATGCCTGCGATGTTGGAGTTGGATTTGGTTCTAGCATAAACCCAACAGAATCCAGCTTCCCACCATGTGATATTCCTAATTGGTATAGAGTATCACTCTCATTGGGTAGCTTCTTCCCTTGACATCCAAAAAAGACAAACATTTTACTAAAATAATAGTAGCATAGGTCAATACTAGTGCCTACAGCCCTTCTGACCTTCAAACTTGCAGCAGTTGCAGATTCTGGCATGTCAATAAAAAGCTCTGGGATAGTAAATGATTTGATGCTCAGCTTCACTGCACAGAAGATCCAAAACTCGTGTCAAAAACTGTTACCTCCCAAGAAAAGCTATACAATCTAGTGAAGGGTTTTATAGAATATCGTGTATATATCTTAAAGAAGCCAGCCAAATATATTAGAGGCCAGCTTATATTGAATCAAAAATTACACTTATGCTGAAGATTCTAACCATGTGAGTCGCCTGTTTTCTTGGAAGAATGTTTTGAAGAACCTGCAGCTGATTGTGGTGATGATGCCACACTTACAATTTTGCTGAAAAGGAAACACAATTCTCAGGCACATGATAGCCAAAAAGGCCAACACAAGATAAGGAGGCAGAAGAAAATAGTGAAGAGCAATATGCATCATTGCAAACGGGAAATGTACATTCTGGAGCAGTGCCCTTATC